>JAAOAO010000027.1:0-113682 GCA_013396005.1 Fusarium napiforme
TCTTTTAAAACCTGAACTTTACTACAGTCCCCGATGCAGTCGAGTCAGTGGGGAAGGATCAGGGAGTCTCCCCGACCAGCCAAGAGTAATATGGTAAAGATGATCAGCCAAGAAACGCGCCTCGCACTACCCTTTCTGGTACCTGTTTCAAGTTAGAACAACCTTTCTTCGGCTCTTCAAGATATACTGCTGCACCGACGGTGCACCCCGCGCGACTGCACCCCTCCAAGTCTCCGGCAACATCACGCTCTGCATAAGACCATCTACCAGTCGCTGCGCGCTGTCAACAGCTGCCAAGGTCAGCGCAGCGCTTGTCGCCACTCGAATACTGTACCAAGTCCCCTGATACCGATGCCCCGCGACCTGATCGAGTTTCAAGATGCAGAACAGTACAAGTTGCTATGTGTAGGAGCTGATTATGCTCTGTGCAAGAATCTCGACTTAGTGCCAGCAAGTACCATCTCGGGCAGATTTGGATGAATGGCGTCCATGTACATTAGCCTTGTGTCGCTTGTGACTCGTCTACTAGAGAATATATCCCGAGCGTAGCCTCCTGGAACTCCTTCCATGAGTAATCCATGTTCGCTTCAATGGGAGTTGGCAGTCTGAGGTAAAAGGTAGAGAACAACAGGAACACTGATATAGACCCTGTAATCGTAGTGACTTGGCACGTCGACAAAGAGTAATAATTCTTGAGCATCCATATAGATGTGTCTAATGTAAGACACCTAAGATTGTCCTACTTTATATGCATGTTACTTGAAACTGATGAACTGAAAGCTTCTGATGAGTGAAGAACATTTGAAGCCATATTGGGCGCATGAAATATGGTCAATCTATTCTTCTAACGACTAAAGTAGGTCTCGGCTAATCACTATGGGAAAGAGAGAGCGCGGCGCAACGCCTCGAGCTGCAAGTATTCATTATATCGTCATGATATTAGTGAGCATGCTCTATAGATAGGGAAGAAAACTCACTTGGCAAATGCGTCCTTCTGTGCATATAGCTGTACTTCTTCGTAGGTGAGCAACCGTTGGCATGCTTGAGACGGACAACGGATGTTGTCGCAGGCGCTCTTGTCTAGCTGCTCCAACTGGGATCCAATATGCTTTTGTAAGCAAGATGTGCAGAAGTTGATTGTATGTTTGCATCTTGCGCGCAATATCTTGGGGAATCGTGAGATCTTCCATACCCAATCACCATCGAATTCAGTACAGACCTCTATCCATTGATCGACGGCATCATAGGAGACGTTATAGATAGATTCGGCACAGATGACGCAGTCGATGGGAGTCTTCTCGGTCCGGAGCAATTGAGTGAAGATGGGGACCTGTAATGTTTTCCGACCGTCGTCGATGTTATATAGCTCAACATGGCTGAAGTCTGCTTTCAGCGGCAGTCCAACCCTTCGAGTTGGGCGTCTATATCTCTGGTCAAAGGGCGAGTGCATTAAGCCATTTCTGATCATCTTGAAATGCAAGCGCGCTGCCACTTGTCTGGCTTCTGATGTGAGTCGGGGTTCGACAAAATAAAGGGCTTGCATTAGCTGCAGAATCGTGTCATAACTGTCAAGGATTAGTTGTTTTGTTGTTTCCCGACTATTGACTGCAGCTTACATTCTTATCACTGAGAACTCAGCCTTTTCATTCCCTAGGTACTGCAATACCTGCAACAAGGAGCTGCGATCATTTATGTGAACTCCTGCAGGGGAGCAGCCACAAGGACATGGCAAGTATATCTCCAAATCATGAGCCTTCCACCAAGTCTCTCTCAATCGTGCTAAAGACGAGAAGATTGATTTGAGAAAGCAGGCTGAACAGACAGGATTTTCGCATCCCAACCTGAGGTCCCTCTCGATGAATTCGTTAAGAGGCCGAGGCTTAGCGAAGCCAGCAGCTTGCTTGAACCTGACTTTCTGGCACACAGAGCAGGTGACCAGTATCACCGACTGCAGTGCTTCAGTACCAAGCCAGTTCTCGAATGTAGTGTAAATATAGAGAGCTTCATCAGTACTCATCGCCCTATCGAGGGTCCCTTTGAGGTCCTTGGCCATTTGAACTGGAATAGGCATGGAAGGAAGAGAGTCTTGGGCAGTCGGAATCGGTGGATTCAGTAGTTTGTTTACTATGATGGATCTGGGCGTGGTCATTGATATCTTTGCCTGCTTCAGCTGCAAAATCTGACCGTGAAGCTCATTGACAGCATACGCCATAGCCTTTGTGTCATGAAGAGCGTTCTGCAACTCGTGGTTTGAAGTCAAGACCCTTGATCGTAGAGAGATTGATTCGTTCATCCTATCGTAATACCTCGAAATCAGTTGCTTATTCTGGCTAAGTAGATTACTGACGGTTTCTTGAAGACTTTCAATTTGTTTTTCTTGGCTGCAGAAAATGGCAGCCAAATCGCGTTCGGAGAGTTCATCGAGAACTTGATTATCGAACCCCGGGCTTTTTGCATTGGGTTGGTTCTTCAAAATTCGTTGCATTCGGAGCGGACTTTTCTCTGGTATTTTGAGGAATTGGATGGGTTCTTCCTCGGGAGGATGCTGTTTACCCATGATGGGCTGGGAGCGAATATGTCGTATTTTCCTTTTCATCGCAATAGAAACTTTGACCTTTGATTTCAGAAGATATGTCCAAGTAGTGAACTAGATATGATATTTTCATTCGAGACTTGTGGCTGACTGCGTGTTGCACTACAGTGAAAGTAATAAATATACAGAACTGGACTTGGTGTTAGAGAAGGATAAAGGTGGGTGGTACCGGAAGGCATGCTCTTTGGTCGGAAGATCAACAAGAACGAAGATCAAATACCAATATTTAAATCCCACTATAAACTAAGGGGGTTTTGGCGACTCTGTTATGTCATGTCTTAGAATTAGTGCGTTAGAAGCCAAGTGGTAACAAGGGTCAGTCTAACTAATGACTAGAAGTGGGATGACATAGATGTACTCAGAGCGGCACAAACTGCTCGTGGTTGGTCCCTCTTTACTGTGTCTTTTCTCGGCATAAAAATGCATTCTTTACCTTATTTCAAGACACGGAATAGTGCTATAGTCATGTATTTTTTACATGTTAGTACTTTAATGGATTTCCCCTTCTAACGATAAGGGCTGTTTTTCTAGAGATAAATAATAAGGTTTATGTTAGGAATGAGGTTTTCGTGTTTCTTAGAACTACACTAGACTCAAATAGATCTCTCTAAAGTTCTTCAATCTTTAGGTCCACACCGAAAAGCGTGGTTGACTTGCTAATAGCGCTACTGTTCTGTTACGTGTTGCGAGGGCGCGCAGCATACGACAGCAGTGACAAACTCCAACCGGCCTGTATCTTCAGGACTGGAGACTTGACACAGCACGTTCAGTTCCAGGATATCCATAAATGCAAAATTACTGATCGGACCTCGGTTCAGGCTATCGACTTCCTATAACCTCAACATCTTGCTTCCTTTCTCACCGCACCCTTCTCCTCTTCGCTTACTCGATCCTGCAACTAGCCGAATTCTCGGCCATTTGCTCCGGTCTTGTTGTCCCAGGAATAGGGATAATTCCATCTCCCGGGGCCTGAAGCCGAACCAGCGTCAGCTGCGATGGAGTACCTCCCTAAGCATTGGCAATGTCTTGAATGTTGTCAACGAGGGCCAAGTCCTTAGGAGATTCTCCTCGCTATACCTGAGTGGATATGATCGAAAACTCCCAGGAACAAAGATACCGTGTCCGAGTGGCGAGTATGCGACAATAGCGACGCTCCGCTTACGCGCTGTGTTGAGCAGCTTGAACGGCGACGACTCGATCGGCAGGGAAAATGACGAGTATTCCATTTGCGCTGTGGGTGATGGGGTAGACGGCGTGAGCGCGGCGGGGGATGTGGCGCTGCACTCGGAAAGTAAGCTCCGTAATCGGGATTCTCAACTCCATGACGATCTATCCGGGTACCTTGTGACAAGGTTATGTGGTTAAGAGGCTTTAGCCCCAACGCACAAAAAAAGGACACATAGAGGAAATACACTTTTGGCGCTTGATGGTACCTAGAACCTGACTTTTGGCTGAAAAACTGGATATCCCGATGACGGTATAGAAAGAGCCTGCATGCCGCTCTGCCGTCCCAGTAGACGGGCTGGTGGTGGTTGGCGGCAAGATTTAGTGGGATTTCGGGGCATTTAAGATTAAGCTTTCAGTTCAGTAACGCCTAATTAAATCAGCTATATGGCCTAAAGAGAAAGCCATCAGGGTAGCAAACCGAGGAGTATTTAAGCAAGCATCCACGTCAACATTGTAGTATCGATTCAAATTATCCATATAAGCTGACCAAGGTCAGAATCTCGTTTTCAGTTTGCAGTTCGCTATGTTTCAAGCCATTCCCAAGTCAGCGTCGCGAGCTCTCATCAACTCGCATCGCTCTTCAAAATTGAACCTCAATCTTCGACACTTCTGTGCTTCTCCATCTCATTCCCAACGCCTCCCAGTTCAGATCTCGTGCCAAGGAAGCGGCCTCGTCCAAACCATCTCCGTCAAAGACAAGCCTTACAAATTCTCAACCGATGCCCCCAAGGTCATTGGCGGCCAAGAATCACACCCCTCGCCTATTGCGTACACCCTCGCTAGTCTCAGCTCGTGCAACCAGGTCACAGGCGCACTTGTAGCCAAGGATCACGGGCTCACCCTCGGCAAATGGCGCGTGTCAGTCGAGGGCCAACTTCCCACGGCGGTTTTTGTTGGAGGTGAGCAGGGTAACCCGAATTGGGAGAGCGTGGACTTGGAAGTGTCTGTACAGACAAATGCAGACGATGCTGCGTTTGAACATTTTATTGCCGAGGTCGAACGACGATGCCCTATTGCGCAGCTGTTTAAACGCAGTGGCGTGGCGTATAAGAGCAATTGGATTAACGAGCCGCTGTGAGAGCGAACGAGCGCTATGTGTACCCTGAAAGTTTTTACAGGAAACGCGGGAGGAAAGGTCTGGGGAGGGCGTATAGTGTCAGATAGATAGAGCTATGGACTGAGAGTTCACAGCAGATGGATGTGGTGGTGAAGTGGATCAGCAACATGCTCGCTCTTGCAGTCGCGGCATGTCAGCAGCAGAATTGTTCAAACACGAACTACCCAAGGCAGAATTGTTTGCCGAATTTATCTGGCTTATGCTCCCTTCACCTTTTATGGCTTCTCTCATTTGCAACTCGCCATGAATCCAGATCTTGACATATGGCCGGTCCGTTTCCGACGGGATCAGATGTTGTTACCAGGACCGAATCACGCAATTTCGGGCATGGGCACGACACCGCCGTAGATGGAACTGACAGGCGAATAAATAGTTCATCAGCAGTATCCGTAACCTTCATGGTGAAATTAACGCATCTGACCAAGTCAGACAGCAGTGATACAGAATGACAGGCTTTTCTATTTCCTCATCATTGGCACTCATAGCCGCCCTTCTCAGCACTGCAATGGCCGATGGGCAGTATCGTTCTCGCCCTGACCTAGCGCCGCCTCGTCTGAACATCACTATTCCTGCCACTGAACATGTCTCTCCTGGCTACATCTTTGTCGGGCCTTACCCCGGCTTCGATGGTGTTCGCGCAGGTCCCGAGCAGGCAGCCGCTTACATTTTCACAAACACTGGAGATCTGGTCTGGTCGAGCCTTGGCCACTTTGCAGGATGGGTCGGCAATTTTCAGGCAGTTCGGTACCGGGGAAAGCCAGCACTGCAAGCATTCCAGGGCTCTCTTGATCCCTTCCACGGCCACGGATACGGAACGCCCATTCTCTTGGATGACCACTACCAACCTCTGGCTTTGGTGCAGACCCCGAACCATCGCCTCATCTCTATTCATGAGTTCAAGATTGTGAATGAGCAAACAGCTCTGGTTGAGATTTATCAGCCTACCGCTATGGATCTTGGCCCATTTGGGGGTTCTTCAGAGGAGCAGTGGATCGTCGATGGTGTCTTCCAGGAATTCGATATTGCCTCTGGGAAGTTGCTTTTTGAGGGACACACTCTTGATTGGGCTTCTCCAGCGGGTAAGTCATCTCAAGTCCATACTGCAAGACGGCTCATCTATACTACCCATACTAACCGTAACCAACTAGACAGTGTCATCCCCCTCCGCTCTGGGCACGCCTTCACGGGTGCCAACGCCAGCGATGCGTGGGACTACTTTCACATCAACAGCGTTGACAAGAATGACCAAGGTGACTACCTCGTTTCCGGTCGCCACATGAACGCTCTGTACAAGATCAACGGCTCAGACGGCTCGCTTCTTTGGCAACTAGGCGGCAAGAAGTCGACCATCTCTCATCCTGACTTTGACTTTGGCTATCAGCACGATGCCCGTTTCCTCAACCGTTCTGTGGACGGCAGCGTCGAGACTATCTCCTTCTTCGACAACTCAGCACGTTCTGATCGCCAGCGTACCGGCGGTGTAGACCGCCTTCATCCTCACTCTCGCGCCCGCATTGTCGAGATCGACCACAACCATAATACTGCCAGGGAGCTCAACACCTTTACCCCGCCTGACTATCTTTCAGCTCCTTCTCAGGGCAACGTCCAAGTCCTTGAAAATCAGAACGTGTTCGTCAATTGGGGTCAAGCAGGTGCTGTTACCGAGTTTTCTCCTGATGGCACTCCCATCTTCCACGCCTATCTCGACTCTGGGGAACTGGCGCCTGGCGTCCAGAGCTACCGCGGATTTCGGTACGAGTGGACGGGCTACTCCAGTGAGACTCCAGCCGTCGTAGCCTATGCTGACGGTTCCGAGTTATCCGTATATGCTAGCTGGAATGGTGATACTGTCACTGCAGCTTGGCGCTTTTATTCACAGTGCAAGACTGAAAGACGGCGGGGCGGCGTAGGCTATGAGACGCGCGAACTAGGTCAGGTTGCCAGAAAGTCATTTGAGACCAGCCTTGTTATCTCTATCAACCAATTGCGTGGCTGGAGCAAAGACTGTGGCGTATTTGCGCAGGCTGTTGATGCGTCAGGCAACATTCTTTCCACCAGCACTGTCATCAGCATTGCATATTCTCAGCCTCAGCCTGCTTCGGCTCCAGCTCCACCCTCGCCGTTGAAAGAGTTCGGTCAAAAGGCACTTTACGGATGGGTGGATCTGTAAACGACCGGGCGGGACTTCTAGCCTCTATACACGCTTTATGACGACCGAGACACACTTCGGGATGCACATACCTCTTTCAACGCGTGGAAGAGTATTGAGATTGTGACCTTGCGATATCAGTAGTTATATTGGATTCGTGGCATGCTAAGTATATTACCATACCGAGGAGCCACTGCTTCAGCAGTGGGATATAACCCATAGTCTCGAATTAGAAAACAGTTGATTCATCTCTACGAAAACCCTGGGAACAGCCTGCAAAGGCTAGCTGTCGATTACTTATCATTTAGAATGCAGATAATTATATAAATAGGCGACCCTTATGCTGTCGTCCGAGGCATTAACTAAACTGGATAAGCAAGTCAAGTTTATATTCTATCAAGCTATTAAATGTCACTCTATCTAACTACGTAAAATACAGTCTATATATAATGCCTAATAAGCCCGCACTTCTAATTAAAAGCCTGAAATGCATTAATTCTCTATACTTCATAGTAGAGTAACTATATACAGTTACTTAGTGCTTATTTATCTGCCCTTAACTATGATATCGATAGTTTAACCTATATAAGATATACAGTAGACCAGTTAAGGATAACTATATTGCCGGCAGTCTTATTATTACGCTAAGCAAGGAGGCCATCGCTGCTAAGAAAGAGGTCAAGGCTTTTGGTAAGTCCGTATATGAAACGGCTTGCTACCGCTCCTTCAACTACCGGCCCCACAGTACCGAGGGTTCACCCACATCACGAGCGTTTATATTAAGCTGCCGCGCAATAGGGCCGCGTCTCATTAGCCAAACAGAAGCGAAGATCGTCCTGGCAATAATACGTAGACCACAATATGTTGTAGTCGTAGTGGACTGGATCGGGAACCCCAGTTGTCTTGGCATAATAAATACTCGGTGAATTCCCAAGCACATTGCTCATCATATCTCGCAGCTTACGATTCAGCACAATGTTACCGAGATTCCTGTTTCCTCTCCTCGCCGTTTCGGCTGTCGCTGAAGTTCATTACCTGTTTTCTGGCTTCTTCTCTGGCTCCACGATTGCCGGGATTGAGTTCGACGACGAAGCCGTATCCTTGACCCTGGTGAAGAATATCTCATCCGCATCTGATGATGGGTCGAAGTGGATAGCACTGGACGTAGGTGTTGCTCAGAAATGAGACTTCAATCGAAATTAATCGGGTGTCTAGGCTGGCAAACAAAACTTATACGCTGGAACCACTGGTTACTTCCAAAGTTATAGTGTCACCAAGGATTTGGGGCTGACCTACAAGAGCAATGTCACATTGTCCTCAGGGTGTAAGCACCCCTCATGATCAGGAATCATTCTTCTGACCAGTTCAAATGCAGGCAACAACGCAAACTTCATCACCGCATCGTCCAAGTCTCCTTTCGCAGTCTTCGGAACACCCTACGGAGGCGGCTGTCCAACAGTCGCCATATCCGTGGATAAGACCGGCACTCTCCAAAAGAGCTTTGCAAATGCGACGTACAACACCAAAGGCGGCGTCCACGGAACCGCACTGAGCCCCAAGAACGATTTCTTGTACTCTGCTGATGATATGGGAAATGCAGTCTGGGTTCACTCGTATGATCGCGAAAGTGGCAAGATTGAAGAGGTGCAATATCTTGCGGCCGAGGAAGGATCGAACCCGAGACATTTGACTGCTCACCCCAATGGAAAATGGGTATATGTTGTTTATGAGGAGGCGAATTCTATTGCGGCTTACAAGCGGGATACAAAGACTGGAAAAGTCGAGTTTCGCAATGAGACATACAGTTTACTTCCTTCCGGTAGGACTCAGACACTTTGCCCATATCCTGCTGAACTAACTGATCCTATAGGATTTACCAACTCCTCTTCTTACTGGGCTGACGAGGTACTACTCTCCTCACCCGCCGAAGGATCCTCCCCCAAATACCTGCTCGCCACCACGAGGTCTCGCAAGACTGGAGTTCCCGGATATGTCTCTGCGTTTAGTCTGGATGCTAAAACCGGCGGTATCGAAAAGCAGCTGTCTCTGCAAGAGACCACCAACAGCGGTGGATCTGCGAATGCTGTGTCGCCGGCTTCATTTAGTGAGGATTTCTTTGCAATCACTGATAGTGGTTCGAACTTTATTGAGGTTTGGAAGATCAAGGGCAAAAGTGCGTCGGCAGTTGCTCACCTGGATCTTGAGAACGGGCCGGCCAATGCTGTGTGGTATAGCTGAGGGGCATAAACATATAGCATCAGCACTGAACGGATTCCTGGCCTCAATCTACGAGTTCATCTCATCGGTGAGGCAGACCAAATGGATTGACTAACGCAGCTGTTAATTAGACCTCCAATGCTCATAATGGCCGGTCATGAGTGTCGTGGAGATCCCACTTTTTACAAGCCACTGATGTTTCAAATGAAGAGAGGATTCAGAAGGAATGCAATATTCACTGTGGGAAAAGCGAGGTGACGTTTGCAGTTTAGGATTTGTGAATGAGACTATCTGTGATCACTAAATTGGGAGAAAACAAAGGCTTCTCAATTGAATATAGACAGCAGGATCAATAATTAACCATGCAACAAATGCATTTTGAGCACATACTTCATAGATTTGCTTTGATGATAAGGTCGACGGGAAGTTTCTTCGATTCACTTTCTGTGTACCAGTCCATCATGTATCGTCAGACAGGAGGCTTTTTATCAAGAATTGTTTCGACTGTCGCGTTCTTCAAATATTATCAGACTAAGAATTTGAACATTATAATGACACGTTTATTACATGGCTATATATTGCGATATGTGATTAGACGGTGCTTTGATCTATGATCCTAATTTGGAACCAGAAACGCTATCGAGTCTCAAAATGAGAATGAAGAGGCCTTTCATGCCATTTCTCTTCCCCCTCTCCCTTCAACCCCCAGTACAGTAGTGACCACCATCACAGCCAACAATTTCACGGACGTCCAGTTTCAGAAGGGATGGGTCCGCTATCAAGACTGGCGAGTATTCTGGGACTAGTTTCCTTAGCTGATCTCGTGTATAAAAGCTTCATCCAAGGATGTGAAATGCTTTAAAGGAGCTCGCGAAGAGGTCCAGAATCGTGGAATGGCCAGCAAACCTCCTTAGTTTAAGTAAGACTAGCAAGAAGCACCTTGATGTTTGCGCGGCTTGCTTACTTTGCCGTGACTTCTTAGGCTATTAATAGAGGCGCAGCTGTAGGCAAACTGGCGGATTGCAACCCCTGTCAGAATTGGGGCGCAGCGTCATGATCATTCGAGCTTCCCCTCTTCTTCCAGGCACCCACGTCTGTAGTCTATCTCAACTTCTTCTTCATCAGCACCATCGAAAATATCAGTCGCAATCATTTTAAAACAAGCAATAATTATAACCAATTGAACCTGAAGCAGCAAGATGAGCAGCCGCCGAACTTCAGCTCTTCCAGGCAGCTCAACTCCGCAACGCCTTCCCCAAAACCCGACCACGAGGCTCCCAACTCGTAAAGTTCCTGACACTTACAAACATGGGCCTACTTCGCCTTACCATGGAGACCCTGGATCGGTAATCTCGAAGCCTTCTTCTTCACAAGCACTACCGTTTAGGTCTTTGCGACCCGTCCAAGATGACGATGGCGCGACCAATTCCTACTTTGAGCACTCGAGCGGCAAGCGGATCAATACAGATCTGGTCTTCACCGCAGCTCTCAAGAAGCAATACCCTGAGCTTGAGCTTGTTGTAGTCCCAGGAGACGGCGACATTGGAGCCCCTTGTAACTTACTGGCTTTCGCAAGCGCCGGCTTCGCTACCGTGACTCCAATCCGAGAAGAGGGCGACCTGCCATCGTCGCTCGAATGGACGGTCTACTTGCCTCCCGCCCGTCGAATGGATGGCAACAAAGGAGGCTTGGCCGAGGCGCCCATCTTTGGCAAATTCCTTTACCAATGGGAGGGGGAGGAGTTTCTTGTGTATCTGGCAGATGGTCGTGATGGGTCGAGTGCCTACCCAGACCTTAAGAACTACTACATCCTCACGGCCAATGTCTACAAAGCAGATCAACTTGTTCTCGCCGCTGGATCGTGGGCAAGCGACCTGCATAATGAGGTTTGGGTCTTCGATCAGGGATTTTTCACCAAAGATCGCGAGCTGTGGGAGAGTGCGCAGAAGTCAACATGGGATGCAGTTATCCTGGACGAGGATATGAAGAAGTCGCTCATAAACGATCATCTCTCATTCTTTGAGTCCAGGCAGACATATGCACGTCTCGGCGTGCCATGGAAGCGGGGAATTATCTACCATGGTCCGCCTGGTAACGGGAAGACTATCAGCATCAAGGCTGCAATGCATATGCTGGCTGATAGGGCCCCTCCCATTCCTACCGTGTATGTACGTAGCCTGGAGTCGTGGATGGGACCCCAAGGCTCTCTTCATGAGATCTTTCAGAAGGCAAGGGAGTTTGCGCCGTGCTACTTGGTGTTTGAAGATATTGATTCTCTCGTTACACCTGACGTGAGGAGCTATTTCTTGAACGAGGTCGACGGCCTGAAGCAAAACGATGGCATTTTCATCATCGCCAGCACTAACCATTTGGAACTCCTGGACCCGGGAATCGCAGTACGTGTTTTCATCTGGTAATATGACTACATGCTGACAATTTAGAAACGTCCATCCCGATTTGACCGAAAATATTACTTTCCCGACCCAAACATTGACCAACGAGAAGCGTACTGCCACTTTTGGCAGAAGAAGCTTAAGTCCAACAAAGATATAGAGTTTCCGGATAAGCTGTGCAGAGCCATCGCTGAGATCACGGACAAGTTCAGCTTTGCCTACATCCAGGAGGCGTTCGTGGCAGCACTGTTGGCCATCGCTCGACGGTCAGAGACAAAGCCAGCAGTCAGAGGCTCTGGAGGTGCTTGGGTGTTAGTTGGCGATGACTTCGGGGATGGCCTAGCCTCGGATGAAGGTGGTCTGGAAAAGCTGGAGCTCTGGATCGAAATAAAAAGGCAGATTAAGATCCTTCGCGAAGGAATGGAAGACGAAGAATAAGCATTTTAGCAGTTGGACACAACAGGCAGAAGGATATAGGAGGAGGGTGAAGTAGTGAAGACAGTATGGCATTCTTTCCTTTCTCTATATATTATACAAAGGAACCACATAAGAAATAATATTTGCCAAAGCCCTGAATCCGTGTCTCAAACCCTTTATGTTGACAAGCACTCAAGACTATTCATTTCCTGGTCATTCCAGCTGTGGTCTTGGGAGCAAGCCATCTAAGACGACCGTTGCCATCGATGCGGCATTGCGATGATGCACCCCTCACATGATTCAAGTAACCGTACAACCCTGCCTGGGAGCTGTCCGTTGGGCTCTGATTATGAGACAGCGGGGTCATGATTGCTTCAGGGGCGCGGGTCTCAATAGTTGTTGGTCGAGGTGGCTGATGGGAATGGAAATTCGTGATGCTTGATTCGTGCTCTTGCGCTGGAGGCCATTGGGACAAGGGAGCGTCACTGACAGCAGTTGCCTGGGACTGCATGACAAAAGGGTTTGAAGAGGCACTTCCTGGTACTTGAGACTCAGGCATGTCGTCATATTGCCGAGTAGCATTGGGGTTTAACAGGACAGAGTCTGTTTGACCAGCGTTGTCTAAACGCCGAGGGTACTCTGCCGATTCGACCAAGATGTCATGAGAGTCCACATCATCATGCGTTCGTTGTTGGCTATGATTCGCTACCGCCAAGTTCGACGGCTGATGTGAAGACGCACTGACGTGGTTGGGGCTTGGATACTGCTGGGCATTATCCACCGTCATAGGCTCCTCCTGCGGCTCGGTCTTGGGAATGGGGATCGCGACGGGTGTATCAGGCCATGGCTCAGCACCCCCTGTTTCATCATCACTTTCATCATCAATGACAATGATCTCTCGACCGGGGACGCCTGTAACTTGTTCTTCGCGGGGGAATATTTCGGCTGTCGGTGGGTCATCGCTAAGGCTTCCTTGTCCAGCGTCGATATCAGGGACTGGATAGAGAGACGGTTAGTAGTGTCCGGATAGCTCACTCATCATGACTTACCTGCTCGGTCATTACTGTTATTCCTTGATGCAATATAGCCATCCACGACGTCTTTGAACGGGATAGCAACTCGGGGATCATATAACTGAAAGTCGCGTGCAGCAACCCAATAAACGCGGCATTGCCCCGGAAACACCTGGGCATCAAAAAACATGATGGGATATTTCCTCTTCGGGTAGGACTCTCCACCAGGGCGACATTGCGGAGCCCATTCGTATGACTCGTCGACATGGTTATATCGATAACAAGATGGGACCTTCTTGATGAGCTCGGTGTCCTTGACAGTGAGCGATAGGTCTTTACCAAGATGTCCGACATTATGCCAAGGCAGAACCAGAATAGCAAAGAATTTCTTTGTCTCACTCCAATAGGTGGTGTACACCTCTCCAGGGCGGGGATCAATCTCGTTGCGATTCTGGTTACTTCGCGTGGGAATGGTGTGAGCAACTGAGGGAGAAAGACTATTGACAGGCCGACCCATCTCAGAGTACGAAGGTCTTCGCGCAACCTCATTGTTTTCAGCAACATCGTCTTCAGTGCAGTGAAGAACACGGGTTCCGAGAGCGCGAATTGCATCTTCGAAATGGACAGAAGTCTGGTTGTGCTTCTTACCCCGAAGATGCTTGACGGCACCGCGAATGGGATGATTGTTGAAGTGTAGCCTGTGCTTCTTACACTCGAGGATATACCAGAACTCTCCATGCTTGACGATAACATATTTGGGCTCGGCATGGCCTTTTTGGTAGACTTGGTCGAACTCAATTGTTCTGTCGCCCGTAAGAGGTCCTTGTGCTATATCCGATCGAACGCGCTTCGTTGGACGGGTCGGACGGGATTCGGGAGATCTCTGAGCGTCGACTCGTCTCTTTGGGGGACCTGCTGAGGTGTTCTGTTCGAGTCCGTGTAGTTCGTTCGGGCGGGTGGTCGGCTCGCCTGCATTTTCGGCGTCGGGACGGCTTGGTACGGAGTCGTTCGTGCTTGTCGGCTGGGTTAGAAGGTCTTGTGTAGGAGCAAAACACGAGGCAGTTGTGTTTTCGGGTTGATGGGGATTGACGGCGTCTGGTATAGTCTCTGACTGAGCAGTGGTAGTTGGAATAGGGCGACCGACACGGTCGCGCCGAATCTTATCAAGATCAGGACCAAATAAGTCTAGAAGTTCATTAACGAAGGACTCCTGCTTTTCCCAAATGTTCTTCTGATATTCTTGCTCTTTTTGTTCCCTAGTCCCTTCATGGAGCGCCTTCAGCTCTTTGATGCGGGCTCGGCAGTCAAGAACCTCATCGATTCTGTCGAGCGAGTTCTGTAACAAGGGTGCCAGGCTGTTGAACGAGTCTTGAGCTATCTTCATGTTTTCCTGGTACTCTTGCTCCGGTGATTTTACAGGATGAATTTGGGGTGTCCATCGCGCCATCCATTCCTGCAGTGCGGGCATCCGCTCCGAGGGTTGCACCGAATGGCCTTCCATTTCAGGCTTTGGGGGCTGTTCACGCTATGCAGCGCTGTGTCAGCCAGTAACTAGGGCCGCTTAGTATCTCAGTCAACGAGACAATAGCGTGCAAGTAGTCAACGGCGCTTTAGAAGGGTAAAGAGATGGCAATGGGCCATTTAACAATAGAATCAATTGTCCACAGCACATACCAGTAGATGAAAAGAAGAAAAAGGAGAGAAGGGGTTTATTTATTTTTTCTTCTGTTGTGCCAGCCTGATTCCGCCCATGTCCGATCAAAATAGCAACAGACAAGGATACTGCAAATTGGCCCAATGATAAGATATCTTTTCATCCTGGTACCAACAGTTCTTCTACAATGTGGCTTGATCAGAAGAGTTTAGATCTGTTGCCTCTTTGCTTACGGAGTATAACGTGAAGGTGTTGGCGGACCATCAAGTCGCGTCTAATGGAACACCGTAACGAAAGGCACACCCCTCAGTCAACCATTCATTCAACCAACAGTTCAACCAATCAATAAACGAGCTGTTAAACCAATCAGCGAACTGATCAATGAGCCAATCAGTGAACCAACCCCCGGGGTAAACAGGAACACACGATTCGATTTGATGGCAGATGGGCGTTAACGATTCTGATGTTTCTAAGATCACCCCTTAGACCAGCCAATCAGCAAGACAGCAAACCAATCAGTAAGCTAACCCCCAGGGTATCAGTCAATAAACCAATCAGTACAGAGTAAGCCAGTCAGTAAATCAACCCCCGGGCAATAATCAATAAACCAATCAGTGAACCAACCCCTGGGGTAACGAGGAACACAGCATTTGATTTGATGGCAGATGGGTGTCAACGAGTCTGATATTTTTTAAAAACCACCCCTTAAGCCAATCAGTCAGCCAATCAGTCAATCAACCAGTTAACCAGTTAACCAACCCCTAGGGTATGTAAAACACCAGAATCGGCTTGGTGGCAGATGGGCGTATTTAGGGTAAGCGATTATGATATTTTTTTAAAGCTACCCCCGACACTATCCAGTCAATCAGTCAGTCTCTCTGGCTGTCTCTGGGAAAAGGTCTATCTAGAGCCATTAGCAGAGGATTCGCCTCGCCAGGTTCGTCAGGGGCCAGCTAATTAAATGCATGCATGATTTCTTATGTACTTCTTGCTTGCAGTGCCGTTCACAGCTCTACTTGGTCCTACTGACGTTAGACATACTAAGGTGGAGTATCAAACCAGGGCGTTTACTCACTTCGAGCGACTACAGCCTCCAAAGACGGTCGTGAACGAATTTGCCTCAAATAACTGCTGTAAATATTGTAGATGTGAGTATCGTTCCCACCAACAGTGACAATCTTGCCGCCAGCGCCAGTAATGCGCCAGTGATGTCGTTATTTCACTCAATCACCATGTCGTCGGAAACACCATCTCTCATTGCTAGATTACCAGCCTTTTCGATACCCACAATAGTACCGCTTGTAGGGAAGGAAAGAAGACTCGGACCTTGACCCTAAGCTATAATGATATTAGACAATCTAGCCTAAGCTTAGGGGACTCTTTGCTAAGTTTATTTTGACGCCCTGATATTAATGATCGGTGTTTTCTTGGCCCCTAAAGCGCCTGTAATTTCCCCGTTACACAGAGGGCTTATCCACTGCGAGAAGCTGGGTTAGCGCAAGTTTTGGTGGATGCAGTTCAGGTGTTGAGCCTGTCCCCGACGCGCAGCTCGCTAAGCAAGTTGCAGTTCAGTTACGCGGTGGGCAGAGATGAGGTAAGGTCTACAAATTCGCAATGAAGAGAGTAGTGAGATTGGCCCAAAAACAATTAATAAACGATCTAAAACTAAAACTACCGCGACCAAAGGTCGGCAAGCAAAAAGACAAAGAAGAGAAGTAACAGGGTACACCGTTCTAACCATTCTAATATAATCCTTCCATCCCATTCTAATCCATCCGCTCTAAGACTCAGCCTTCTTGGTGGCCTTGGTCCTGAGCTTCATCATGACATACACAAGCCCATAGAAACCAATCACAAACGCGACAACAATACCAGCGTTTCTCCATCCATAGTATTCTTCCTTGAGGTTCAATGTTCGGAGGTAATCCGCGCCCGAGGTATATTGACAGACTTGACAATCGGCAAATGCATCCGGGTTGAGGAGGTTGGTGGCCACGCCCATACCGTTCTGATAGTCGGAAAGGTAGTCGCCGCAGGAGGTGTTGGACGGAGGGTTGAAGACGGCGAGTTCGTGGGGTTTGCAGTGGACGGGCTTGTCCCAGGTTGTGAACACGAGGAGCGAACTCATGAGGTAGTTGAAGGGATCAATGTAGTACATCCTGTGTCCAAAGTCAGATGGTGATGTTGGGATGTCATGGGAGGGTCTTCCACTTACCAGTATCGCCAGAATTCTACAATCTGACTGTAAGGAATCATGACACCGCAGAAGGAGACGAGAGTGGTGATGACCAGAGGATTGACAAGCGATGCAAAGACAGCGTTGGGAGTATACGCGGCGATCGCCTGACCGATGCCAGTATACAAACCTTCGTACATGAGCTGTAGAAATGTCAGCTTCAACACTCAAGACACAGGAGACAAAGAAGAACTTACCGCGACAAAGAATACACTACCGGCATGTTCAGCACCAGTCGGAAGTCCAGCAGTGAAATACCAGCAAACGAAATACAACACGGCACAAACCAGCAAATACGGCAACTCAGACACAATCAAGCCCGTGACGAACGGCGCCCAGTGATACATCTTGCTCTTCTTCTCCCTCGCCTCATAGATATCCCGTCGGTCGATAAACAGCGGCTGCAGCTGCGCAATGATACCCGGCGCGATGAAGATAAAGTTGAACACGGTGAAGAGGTTCTGCTGCAGGTCCGTCAAGCTGTCGCCGATTTGCCAGAAGGTGAAACCATTGAGGAGCGGGAGGAGGATGTGCATGGCGATTTTGTTATCGACGTATTCTGTGTTGCGGAAGAGAGAGATGTTCATTCGATGGGTTACAAGCTTGACTTGCGTCCACATTGAAGCGGCGAATTCGTTACCGTCGTCGGTGGAGCTGGAGGGTTGTGATGCTGCTACTTCGATCATGTGGTCTAGGTCCTTGCTGAGTTGGTCGTGTTCCGGCGACTGTAACCAAACTTGGTTCCAGTCTGTGTCTTTGTATGGGCCATCTTCACCGGACACCACGTCAATCATGTGTTCAGCGGGATTAGCCTCAGGTGGACAAGGTGCACCATGACGGCCGAAATACTCCTTGATAGTAGCAGCGTTGTCACCGATATCACCGAAATAAACAGTCTTTCCACCTTTGGTGAGCAGTAACAGCGTGTCGAACTGCGCAAACAATTGTGCAGATGGCTGATGGATCGTCACCAGAATAGCCTGCCCAGCAGCCGAGAGCTTTCGAAGGAAGCGCACTGTGTTGTAAGCAGCCTGCCCATCGAGTCCAGATGTCGGTTCATCAAGAAAGATGAGAATACTAGGCTTTGCAACCAGCTCAACAGCGATGGTGAGACGCTTTCGCTGTTCGATCGACAAGCCGTTTCCAGGACGACCAACGAGTGTATGCTCGAGATCGTTCAGCTCAAGGAGATCAACGATGGTATCGACGTAGCGCAACTTCTCTTCGGTGGGTACATCGCGAGACTGGCGTAACAGGGCAGAGAATTCGAGGGCTTCACGGACAGTTGCAAGCGGCTCGTGGATATCGAGTTGCTCGACATAACCAGCTGATCGTTGGAAGGACACAGGAATAGGTCGGCCATCGACTAGCACTGATCCGTGGATTGTTCCTTCGGTTTTACGCTGAGCGAGAACGTCGAGAAGGGTTGTTTTACCGGCACCTGAAGAACCCATCAATGCACCGAGCATACCAGGTTTAACGTAGCCCTGGACGTTATCAAGAAGGACACGGTCATCATCTGAAGTTTTGACAGTATATGTCAAGTTCTTCCAGGTAAAGATACTCTTGTTGCGCATGAGGTTCGGGTCAACCTCGCCATCAGAAGCACCAGCTCCATTATCAGCGCGGGTCTTTTCGGATGGTGTTTCGCTGTCCTTGGAGGGGAGAAGATGCTTGGACTTGTGCTGTTGTTCCCGAGGAATGAGAAGGCTTCGACTTCCCTCTCCGACTTGTTTCCATCGCGAAGTGAAGAAGATGGTGAGACCGACGTAAAAGAGCCACCATGCGCAGTTGATGCCGAAGTTGCGCCAGATATGGCTGTGGCTGAACGACATGTTGGAGAGGTAAGCGTCGCCTGTGACGAATGCAGCACCAGGTTCAGCGCCACCAACACCAGCACAAGCTTGCCCTCCAGGACCTCCGACATATCCAGGGCCGTTGGGAACAAGGTAAGGACCAACACACGGGATCTCTTGATCGTGAAACTCGTTCCCGAGAAGAGCCTCAAAGCCGTAAGCCATGGGGTTGATCCAGAAGATCCACGATAACCAGGGATGCATCTCGGGCTTGATGATCATGTATCCCATGTAAACAAACAACGCAACGACAGAAAGACCAGAGACTTTGGTGGCGGCGTCAAAGGTTGGAAACGCAGCGCCGATGAAGCGGAAGAAAGCCGTCATCGCCAGGGCGGTAACGTAGTTGTTGACGAGATATGTGAAGAACGCAGCAGCAGTAGTCTTGAGACCGACGAGGAAGTAGAGAACAAGACCGAACTGAGTGACTTGAAAAGCCAGTATGGGCAGATCAGCGACGACTTGCGCGATGCAAAAAGCTGCCGGGTCATAAAGTGCAAAAGACCGATGCTTCGCAAGAATAGGTCGTCCGGTGAAAGAATCCGTCACTTCTGACAACGCCAAAAGCGAATTGTACAGAATCGAGAAAAATAACGCACCGCCCTTAAGAAACAAGCCAGCGGAGTTATCAGGTGCATTGTAGAACAATGATCCGCCCAGAAAGGCCTGGATGAGAGTTGCGCCCTGCTTCATGAAGAGTGTTGACTTGTCACCCCACATGATCTGGTACTGCCGAGTAACAGCAGCTTGGATCTGCTGAGCCAGGTTTGCGGTGACGGGTGATGAGGCGGGGACGTAGCGTTGCTTCTCGCGGGCGACCATCTCCTTAAAGATTGCGGTGTTCTCGGCTGCTTCGGTGCTGATGGGGTATGCTTGACATTCCTCAATCATACGAGCTTTGATGGGTGATCTGTCGTATGCAGCGCGTACACCATCTGCGTCGCGGGGGAAGGTATTCTCATAGCCCTCCGCAATACGCCTCTCGGTCGGAACAGTGACACCAGTGAGAAAGTCTCCACGATTCGAGCCTGAGTCCCTCACGAAGCCAAGATCTTCCATGAACGGAACAGCATCTTTCTGAGGACCATAAAAGATCTGCTTCCCCTCATCAAGAACAAGAACCTTGTCAAAATGCTCGTAAATACCATTACCAGCCTGATACAGCGTGACAATAGTAGTCAGCCCAAGAATATCCGTCATGGCGCGTATAGCACGCACCCACTCCAGCGCAGTACTCGCATCAAGACCACGCGTAGAGTTATCCCAGCAGAACACACTAGCCCGCGTGGTAAGACACTCCACGATAGACACGCGTTTGCGCTCACCACCAGACACACCGCGGATGAAGGCATCGCCGACTTTGGTATGTTTCGTGTGGGATATGTTGACGGAGCGGAGGAGGAAGTCTTTGTAGAACTGGGCGTATTCCTCGCGGGTCTTTATGCCGGGGGGTAAGTGGAAGGGGACTTTCATGCGCGCGGCGAAGTCGACGGTTGCTTCGACTGTGAGGCTGGGGAAGAAGATCTCGTCTTCGGTGTTCATTATGATCTGGCCGCGGTAGGCTTTTGCTTCGGAGGCGGTCATGTTGCCGTAGTGAACGTCGCCGGTGACTTCTTCGTAGCCGAGACGGTTGTTTGCTAGGACGCTTAGGAGGGTGGTGCATCCGCTCCCGGGGCGTCCGAGGACAAGCAGCATCTCGCCAGGCTTGACACACCCCAAAGAGTTGTCAATGATAGTCTTCATAGGTGCATCTTTAGCGCTCTGGTGAAAAGGGTAAAACTGGGAGAGGACGTTTTCGTTGAAGGCTGCGTCGGCGCCTATGCCTTTGACGGTGAGGTTCTGCCAGGTGACGCCGAGTTTATGAGGCTTTTGTCCGATCTCCTCATCGGCGTCGCGCATGGCTTGAAGCTCGGGTGCGAGATGCCATTGTGTTGTTGTGTTAGTCTTTTCGAGGGGAGGTTTATCGACTAGACCTGGGGGAGGTTGTTCAGTGGCTGTGATGGAGCCATCCTCAGTGGTTGATGAGCTGATGCTCATTTCGACAGTCTATAATTAAGAAAATGAAGGAGTAGTAATTAGAGAACGATACAAATTAATTGAGTGATAGAGAACGTAATGGAACGAAAGTGAGCGTGATATAACAGCGACAGAAACGTCTTCATTTACAAAAACAACTAACTCTAAATCTTCACGATCAAAGCGTCATTAACCTCACTGACTAAACCTCCAAAACCCTCCGGACTCAGATATGGAGACTAAGATAATTTCTCAGCAATCGAAGAAGAAAAAACCCTGCGGAAACGCCATTCATATCAGGAGCGAGGAGTCCGACCGTCTCCCTCACGGCATGTCCCAGAGCTAAACCCCTTGCGGCAACACAAGCGAGTCCGAAGCGATCGACAGACCAATGCGAGCACGGCAGTTCTTCCCATGCGGAACTGTTAGTAAACGGTGTCCGAGTCGGAGAGTATACTAATCACCAATCCCCCAACGAGACTAGCTCGCTTTCACGCTTGAAACCATCCGCGGAAGGTTTTGTATATAGAGGTAGTGCTCGCAACGGACTTTGCTTCTGTCCTTCGATCCGATAGCCAGTTCAATTCAATTTTTACTACTGTTTGCAGACAAAGCTCCGTACCTATTCAGAATGGGCGCCGCAGCACCGCATCCCTCTCAGAGACGGTTTTCGTGTGACGTCTGTAGGAAGAGCAAATCACGATGTCAGCGGATACGACCGACCGATGAGAAATGTGCAAGATGTTCAATGCTGGGAGTCAAGTGCGAGATAGGACAGCAAAAGGTTCCAGGACGACCGCGACGGAAACAAGCTGGGAAGGGCTCACCACCGACTGTGCAGCAATTGCCAGTCGATAAGCCAGTCCCTCCCAATGCTGTGGCGCAGAATGCTGCTTTTGTGGATGATTGGAGTCCGTTTGACTGGACGGGCATGTTATCGCCCAAACAGTCCCCTCCTCAAGTGTCTGCCACCGCGATGCAGGATGGACTTGCGACATCGTGGGGTATGGGCTTCACAGACATTTTTGACCAGTCGACCACGTCTTGGAATACAGGCGGTGATCTCGAGTACACAAATACTCCATTATACACCGATCTCGACACCATCACGAACGTTTACCCAATGGGCACATCTCCGAGCTCCATCACATACGAGACCTTCTTCCCCTTGACCAACTGCCTCACAACACATCACCCACGCAGGACAGACCCCGGGGAGTTCATGTCTGACCTATCCACGATAAACCTCGGTCTTCACGTGCGTCTCGAAGCAATGAAGAAGGCCAAGACCTCGCTCAACTTTGATCTCATGATCTATCAGCAAGGCCCGTTATTTATCGACAACATCACCCTGGCGGAATACATTATCACAGTGGCTCAAGAGTTCCTGTTCATCTTGACAAAGCTCTACAACATCCGATACTGCCCTGAACTCTTACGTGATTCAGAGCCGATGGAATTAATCTGTCCATGCAATTTATCGTCAGATCTTCGGCAACACCCAAAGAATCTCTTTGACGTCGCTCTTCCTCAACCTACCGTTACCTCAGAACCACTACCCACCCCCATTTCCCTGATGATCACTAGTATCTTCATCCAGCTCATCACCATCTACGAACTCATCCTCGATAACATTGCTACACGAGTCGAGCGAATTGCCGTCGATCCGATCGAGCCCGTCCCGGGCCTTATAGTCTGCGGTCGACCTCTTGAGAGACCTTGTACACAGGGCATGATCTTCTGCGAGGTGTCGGTCAGTCTGATTGAGAATATTGAGCGTGTCTTGGGGGTTGGGAGGGGAGTAGAAGGCAAGGAGGTCGGTTTGTTGTCGCCGAGGCAGGTTGATGTTCTTGGAACCGAGTTGAATGAAAGACGCCGAGTCATTCCTGATCATGCTATGATGACGCCTGCTATGTTACGGAAGCTCCTTGGAAAGGTTGCGGATATTTTTAGAAGTATTAGAGTGTAGTTTAATTTGTTAGTAGGTTCTCTCTGCCGGAATAAGCTCACAGCCACAAATCTCAACTGTAAATAACACTTTTAGCCTATAACTTAGACATCGATGCCACGATGACTGACTAATGGCTACAGCATAAAGCTGAGTTTAGTTTGTTAGATTGTACTTACGAAAGCATTGTTGTTCGATTTGGAATCGTCGTTTTACTTTAGTATTATTACTAGCAGCTACCTTGGAAGAAGGAATACCCAGTGCTTTGATCCTAAATAACACAGAGACTTAGGTAACTTGGTACAAGTTTAGTGTATCTTTTGCTGAGCTTGGCTTGACATCTCATATGGTCTGATGTTTTCTTGTTCCATGAGGGCTGCAAATCTTCCAACGAGTTATAAACCTGCACATCGCAAGGGAGCCCGGCCATGTTCGCTAATCATCCTTTTCCTCTTTTGCGCTGCAATTCGATTCACTGTCAAAGCGGATTCGGGTATACTTTGGCCCAGGACTTGGCAGATATAGTTCCCCTTCACAACTTGCTCTTCAAATTATAAAGAAGTATTATTATTAGAAATTAAAGCTCACCTCTAATCGCGACATTTATCTAACTAGACTTTGGCAAACTGCCCTGGCCCTTCTTATAAATCGCCTTCTTCACATCCTTGGTAAGGCCAACGCCCCCCTCCACAATCCCATCAAAGATCTTTCTCCATCCAATCGCGTTCAGAAGCCAAATAACATACGCGTTCGCTCCCCGCCAAATATACTCCCCCTTGCTCAAAGCCGTCTTATGCTTCAAAACATCTTTCACCACCGCCCGTGCGAACTCCTCGGGCTTAGTACCATCCTTCAGATGAAGTCTAGATCTCTCACGAAGACCTTGCTCGGTATCGATGTAGATACTGTCAGGGGAAAGGATCTTCTTGTCAGGCGATAGGATATTTGTAGAGACCACTCCCATGTGTAGAGTGATGACCTTGATGCCAAGGGGGGCGAGCTCAAGACGTAGAGTGTCGGAGTAAGAGACTACTGCTGCTTTGGTGGCGTTGTACTGAGCGGAGAAGTAGTAGGGCAAACGCGCAAGGACTGAGGCTGTGTTGATGATGGTGGGTGTTGTTTTGGAGTCGGCTACTGATGCGAGGAGGAGTGGAGTGAAGGCCTGGACCATGTCGAAGAGACCAAACACGTTGGTGTTAAACATGTTCTGGACTTGCTCTCTGTCGGCTTCAATGGCAGGAGCCTCGTACACTGCAAGTGTTAATACGCATTCGTATCAATACATGACTCGGTAGACTTACTCATTCCAGCATTGTTGAACAGAATATCCAACTTTCCGCCTGTCCTGTTCGTAATCTCATCCTTCAGAGCAGATATACTCTCCGGCTTGGTCACGTCAAGGGTCAGAAGCTCGATGCCCTTTTCTTGAAGACCTGTAAGGGACTTGGTGGATCGAGCGGTCGCGAAGACTCGGTAGCCTTTGGCTGCGAATTCCAGAGCGAGGGCGTGACCAGCTCCGCCTTCGGAGCAGCTGCATATGTGTTAGCAAGTCTCCATCCGTATGCAATGCTAATCGCAGTGGAGCGTACCCAGTAATTAGAGCTGTCGGCTTGTTGGACATTATGGGGTATTCGCAGAGTCGTGTTATTGGGTTCAGTAAAGACAACGTTTATGGTTGAGTGGATAGAGTATGCTGGAAGTATGAATTGCAACGCGTATTATGGATAGACAGTCGGAGCTGTTGCGGGAATCTCAACTACGTTGTTCCTTTATAAACCTCCTCTGCAACCTGGTGGTTGGTCATCATTTCAGCGATAGATAACCATTCACTTCTCTCCTCGGAGGCTTTAGTAATATTACAAACTATTGCTTGACTCTCAACACGCTTGCGGGCGTATGGAGACTTGCCGAAACTCAATTACAATGCGGAGTCTGCGGGCATTGATCCGGACAATGCGGTCATTTCGGGTTTTCTGGCGGGGAACGCATCGGTAGTTAATTGATTAGTGAACAGTCCGAGAAGTCAAAGCTGCGCCGGGGCATTAGTAATTTAAGCTGTTGCTGTCAAAGCCTTATGACAAACCGGACAAATAATTATTCCTTGTCTCTGTTTCACATGTTACTGATTGTTGTAAGAAGACACTTTTGTCCAGTTTTGCCTAACATATGACAGGGAGAGAGAAACTCGGGATCTTCATACAGAGTGACAAAACTGTGTAGGTAACTTAGCTAAATTTTGGATAAGTTTAGTACAGGCTGAGGATGAGCGTTACTAAGTTTATTTTAACACCGTACATCAAGGTCTAATGTTCTTGCTTCCTGAGGACCCTGAACCTCTGCTGTGTACATTTGCTCAGAATGTGAAGCTGGTAGTGAATGGCAACGGGCCTTGCGCTGAAAGAAGAAAAAGCATGGATGCTAAGAGGAATTTGCGTGCATAACGCATCACAGAACAGCTCTAGAAGGATAGGTCATGCTTCACTGATACAGTCGTCACAATGGTAAATACCAAGGTGAACTGGCCCCAATGCTCTGTATCCAATGCAGCCCTACCTATTCACCCAAATAAGAACTCTGCACCCTTTGAGATTGGAAGAAATCGTTGCTGGTAGTACTATTATTAGTGCATAGTCTCACCAGATATGCACACTGGTGTGACAACGACCAAGATCCGGTTGGTCGCAAGAATGTGAGTATTCTGCACTTTGAGAGACATGTCACATCAGGCTGTCTATCTGGTCGGGCGAAGTATGCAAGCGCCACATTCAATCTTTTATGCAGCTGTATCGTTTCGCTCAATATAAGCGACACACATTCAAGCCGTTTATGCATAGGGCTTGAAACAACAATGTGTGTCTTCTTCGCATTGGGTAGTTCTTCAGAAGAGTGTTTCGTCTCTTTCCTTCCAGATATGCTACATTTAGCATCTCGACGTATATCAATACTGCGTGGTCATTCAATTTTCTATTACTAATTTTTCTCAAGCTTCATTCTTGTTCACACTCTATGAAGTTTAGTGCACAATTACATTCTAGGCCCAGAATATGTCTCTTCCCTCCCAGCACCCACATGCTAACCTATAGCAAGACATCAAACAATGTGCTACTAGACCAAGACCGTTGAAGTCTGCGACAAATGCGATAGCACCAGTATTGGTAGCTATGGACCTATCACGCCATGCGGTCGGCGTGGGCGCGGCCCTTTAACCCAGATCGATGACAACACAGAAGAGCCGTGCCATGGAGTGGAGGTTGATGAAGAGGAAGTGTCTGTCGATATGTGTCATAACTGCCGTATCTTGGAGGAGCTGGAGGCTCGAGAGCGGGAGCGGCAGCAGAACGAGGATACTGATGATGAAGACATGGAAGAGGTCTATATTCCCTAGCCACTGCCTATTTTAGCATGTCTCTTTACTCCAGGCAGAATTACCAGAACCCGAGAACCTCAGAAGAGTTGTACAGCCTTGACTTACAGTAACTGCTTCCCCCTGTACACTTACATCATGCGCCTCATTCACAAGGGTGTAATACAAGCCCTCGTGTCTCTATAGAGAACCGGTCGAATTTTACCACTCAACTACCAGGTATCTCAACTTCAAAGCAACTTTTTGAAGAGTAGACATACCATCGGTGTGGCTGGTGGCTGTGATAGATGTCATGGTTGCAAACCTTGTTGCCAGTGGCGCCAAGATGCAACGCTAGATCTGATCACTAACCAGATCCAGCCTTGAATTCCACGAATTCGGGATCATGAGGCCACGCATGAATCAGGCACCTCGTCATGGTTTAAAAGGAATGAAACGCAGCATCCGCGCTGACGCTTATTTCCTTCTTGCTTTTTGTTTCGACTCTCATTTCTGCCGTTGATGCGTTCCTTCGCCGCCATGGATTATGAAGATACAAGAGCACGTATAGTGCAGTATGAAGCCCCAGTCGTTAAATTCGAGATCATGGTTGACCGAAATGACAGAGCCCGCGAGTCCGGCGATTTTACCGACTTCACATTCGCTTGTAAAGGGAGAAATATAGAGGTTCACAAAATCATCATTTGCAGCCAGTCTCCAGTCTTTCGAGCAGCGTGCGCTGGTCAGTTTAAGGTGAGCGTCTGGTAGTAAATGGGTAACTCGTTGCTTAAAGTCTTTCAGGAAGCGTTTTCTGGGACATATGATTTGTCATCACATCAGCCTGATATGATACAGCTCATGGTCGACTACCTGTATACGGGCGACTATTCTATTGAGAAGGACGAGACCGACGAAACCAATACTGCATCAAATTCCGGGGCGCTCTCAACACACGCGATAATGTATGCTCTCGGGGAGGAATATGACATCAAAGGGCTCAGAGATCTTTCTGCACGAAAATACTCTTGGTCCTTGGATGAGAGCCTGGAACTCGACGAGTTTCTCAATTCCATTCCCTGCGTGTACACTTTGACTCCCGATAGCTCAAGGGGTCTCCGAGACCCGGCTTTGGAGTTTGCAAGGAACAAGCTACGTGATGCGGGAGGACAATCCGATATCCGAGATGCGTTTGACGAGCTACTCATTGAGTGTCCCGAGTTCCTGAAGGAGCTCTTGTACTATTGCGTTCAAGCTCTATCCTTTGGGTACTGTCCCTGCACTGGCCCACGGGATAAAGTGCCAGTTGAGGCTGAAGGATATCGTTGCAAAGAGTGTGGTAAAGAAGGTGCAAGCCTCAGCAGGCCTGTCTAGCTAATGCAGTACAGTAGTCAAAGACAGCATAAGACTTAAAAATAAAAATATTTATATCAAGTAAGATAATACAGTTACATATACAATTCAAACTCAAGATTCTACAATATGAGCAGTTATCACACTACGCCTGTAGCAATAGTGCTAAAGTAGTTCTTAGCAATTCGCTGCCATTTTGAACGCCATGGGTAACGCTTCTAGCCAAGCTCATAGGTTGAGGAAATGTTGGGTGGTATAATATCCAAGTTGTGAGCTAGATGTGTTATTTGCAGTTGAGACTTGTAGCTAAGAGCTTATTCTGGCAGACAAAACTGAGACGAAATGTTAGTGGGGGCTATTCAACCTATACTTCAGTACTAAGCGTAGCGCTCAGTACCATAAAACTTGGGCTGGACTGCTATGTAATAAACATGAGTGCCCGGGTACTTGTGAACAACATCGGGCAAAAACGAACATAGGCGGGGACACTCAATTCACTAGATGACAAACAGAAGGCAACCACGATTGACAAGAAACTCCTCCACGTAATCCTATCTTCTTTCCCTAACCATGTTGAATGATTCGGTGGTTTCCTCCCAATGAACTACTTATATAAGACACATCCTGGCTGGAACCCTTCATGGAAACCCACTCAGCTTCTGGTGAATTGCAGGCAATGAAACTTTGACATAAAGACTGCCTTGATAGACCGCGATGCAGCTCAGTGGAACGAGTCTGCAATGCGTTTGCAGAAGGCATCAAACCCCTTTGCGTCTTGATCGAGAGACGAACACGTCTCGAGATCATCACTTGTCTCCTCTTCCTTTTGGGGAACGACTCGGGATACTGTTTTATTGTCGACGTCATATTTTAGGATCATGAAGCTCTTGCCGCAAGCAAACATCTCATGCGTAGATTTCTCATTCTTGTGTTTCTCTTCGTGGTTGGACCATGATAGGCTTGGGACGTAACCAGCGGCTTGGGCAATCCCATCTTGGATTGTGGAGTCCTTATCGATATGGTAAGGAGCTTTGCCTTCGAAAGTGAAGACGGGATGCCACTCTTTCTTGGTTTTATCCACGAAGAATATTGTGAGATCAGGGCGCTTTCTTGTGGTCTGTCTTTGTTCCGGGGCGATGATGGATTTTGGAAAGGGGAAGTTTCTCCGAAGAATTTCGTTCCAGACGCCGTTGGAGACGGCTTCACTTGTACTGGTGTTTTTATTCTGGTTGACGTAATCGATGGCGACTTTCCAAGTCGAGTCTTGCATAACTACTTGTGCCATTGTTCTAAGTGGTCTGTAACGAAAGCAGAAGATTGGCACGGGATAGAACGTTAAAATGTAGGAAGGAATCGCATTGATGATGTGAAAGGAAGAATGTCAATTCAGTTCAGATGAACCGGGCATTACAGGGCGAAAGGAGTCCTTGACTTTATAGGTCGCGCACCTCGCTTGCAGGTCTCATCTATGCACTCTGATCTTGGCCACCGAGTTCAGCTTGTGCTACCTTGATTCACGTGTGCTCATCGCCGGGCTGGCCATGGCCAACAAATTTGAAATTCCAATATTCACAGGCTACCTACGCCCCACGGTGCGCGCTGACTATTCTAAATGCATGGTAGGTACAGCCACCTCACTGTAACAAGCCTTTGCCGGAGCCTGTTCCCTGCGCAAGCCCTTTCCTGGTCACTTTGGATTTGGGTATCTACCCCGTCATATGTCTCAACACCTTTCTGGATGCTGGAAACTCTTCAGAGTACATCGCTTAGATATGGTTAGGTTCAGCATCGTTGGGAAAATAATCTAGCAGTCGTCGTAAGCGCCCGGCTGAACAGGCGATAAAGGGGTAGATCAACGTCCAAGACAATGAGAGGCGAGCGTACAAAGTTGTGGAGGAGTATCCGGGAAATCCATTGGTCGTGGAGAACTGAGACATGCGCCACGGGGGCTGTCACATATGCTTGCCCGTTCCGAAAGCACCTGGACTATAGCCTGCATTTGCATGTCAACAGCACTCCAGGTCCTTCAGCCAGCCACAATCACTACTATCGACCCTTGCCTCCTCGTTAAAGAGTTCCCGTTTAGGACCGAGTATATTGAGCGCTCCAAACTGGTCAATTCAGCTCACCACCATGCAGCCCTGTTTGTATGGAAGATTCAACATACCAGTGCGAAACTCGTGCAGGACCACTGCCAATCCCTTGGCATGTAGTACGAAGTAAGCCGGTTGCTGCATCGAGACGCTGATGTACTGAAAATAGTGCAAGCACTCGTCACTTCTAATGCAACAAGTCCAGACAGTATTCGGCTCAGTTACACGACATCCCGCTAGTTCAAAAGGCTGAGGCACATCAATATCACATCTCGTAATCAGGGCCACCAAAGTAGGAAAGGTCATCACGTCTTAAAAGCGGGATAACTTTGGTCAGGACAAAGGATCTGAGAGCCGCATTGCCTCCCTCGCCTCTATCACTTCTGCTCTGAGTCATGGGGGGAAAGATGGGGGAATTTAGCCGACATTCACTTGAATATGAGACAATCACCTTCCGTAAGAAGGCCGAAAGCGGCATCACAGCTAGCCACGATCAAGGGTCTATTTGCCCCGAGAAGGTCAGATAGTTCATCACATCCTAAGACTTGCATAGAACATGAGCCCATAATCAGTTGCACGGCATGCTCTAAAGAAACATCAACAACCGGAATGGCACATTCCCGAGACAGACCAAACCTGTGAATGTAGCCCAGGCGGGTTTATCATAATCCATCACAACATTGTTGGCATAGACCTAAAGACAACCCGGAACAGTTCGTTCGGAAGCGAGTGAATGACTCCAGATATTCTAAGTTTGTCTAAGCGAGGTGAAGCAAGCTTCCTGCCGAAAGGCCCAGCTCTCAAGTAATGATGAACAGTCTTGTCATAAAGTTGGTCATGCAATTCGATATATAAACCCCAGATGTCGAGTCTTTCCATGCTAATGATCAATGCATGCTCCAACGGATCTGGGACATGGTCTACCATAGAAAGTGCTTCTCATTGGGCCAACAATGAGTGCAATGAATGGCCGAGGTTGGCTACGCAATAAAAGTCAGACATAACCAACTAGTCATCATTTGGACAACTTTGGCCACGCTGTACGAGGCTCTGACTTAGAAGCAATGTCACAAATGAGTCGATGGACACATTATCGAAATCATCTTCCGCCAGATATGATCTTCTCGATACACCCTTCGGCAATCCAAGACGCACGCATTTGGGTCAAAGGTATCCATAGCTCGGAAGCAGGCTTCTCAGAGGAGCAGCAATATTGGGCGTCTTGAGTTCAGCTTATAATGAAATCTCTAGCTCAATCCAGAGAAGGAACCACGAGCAGAGCCAGACTCTCAATATCACACCTAGAAAATGTGATATAGACGCCTCATCTATTATATCACACTTTTGCGCAGGTGAGGCTTACCGCATCGATAGTAAGCCCCAGGCGTAAGCAGGTAGACTAGGCGCCAGCGCTTCAGCTAGCCACTAATAAGTTCTATCTGCTGATTCAAGCCCACAGCCAAAAGTCTCAATTGCAAACAACATATCAGGGTGATCACTTACAGGTTACACCAAAATGACCAACTAATTGCTACTAAATAAAGCCGACTTCAGCTAGCCATATAGCAGAGATCCGTGCGGAAATTCGTCGCTTGCGTGGTCTGCTTGTTTCACACGAAACTCTTGCAGAGGTCAGTCATCCATCTACTTCGGTAGTAAAACTCAGAACTAATAGTTGTTTCAGGCTACCGAGAAAAATGCCTTCTTCCCAGTGTTGTTAAGCGATTCGACTAGCAGTACTTAATTGTTAGATCTTTCTCCTGTATATTATACAATCATTTCATTATTATAAGAGAACGTCAATCCGAGTCAAAGAAAGTGAGCCTTCACTAGGCCACTTTTATAGATCCCTATGATTCATGTTACTGCAGAGTTCTTTATATAATTGTTCTATATGTGACTATAGTTCATGGTATTGTCGGAGTCTTGGCTGTCATGAGCCTGTCTTGGCTTGATTGTGTTCTTCATATCCTGAAGCTAAGCAATATCTCTGAGAGTCAAGTTGGTATTAGGAGATGAATGGTGAGCCAAGCTACGTTGAGTAGTTAGACAAAATTCAGCTGGGTCTACTATGTAGGTGAGATGAGGCTACAGCGTGCGGGACAAAATTGAGCTGGCTTTAGTACATAGATGAACTGAGAGCACAGCCCGGACTTGAGATAAAGCTTTGCTGGGATTTGATATGTGGCTAGGCTGAGAGCAGACCAGCATGGAAACATACTTGGGCTGACAACTTGGATGTAGTTGTGCGGAGGTTCAAGAGTTAGGTTGAGGGGTAACTGAGCTGGTGATTAGGGTAGTTGGGCTGGGAGCTGGGATGCTATCAGACTGAGAGCTCAGGTAAAGGTTAGCTTGCTAGGACAAGAATAAGTTGCTAATTGAGATATGGTCAAGCCTGGAGTTGAGCTTGGAGTTATGCAGATAATATTAACATGATTTCTTGACATAGTCAGCAAGTGTTGAAAATGCACATGAAAACAAATCATTATCATCAGTTCGGTGGCACTGAGGCTTGAGCCCATCAAATGAAGCTATCACGACATTGGTGGGGCTACAGAAATGAGAGTCTAAAGTTCATCGCACCTCAGCGCATGATCCAGATCCAATCTACGGGCGGACATAAGATGAATAGATACAATAAAATACAGGTTCTCCAGTAGCGCTACTCTTTTCCCTACACCGAGAGTGTAGTGGCACCAAATCTAAGAAATGAGGCTATCGCGACAATCCCAGACTTTACCTGTGGGGGGAATATTGCATCGCATCTCAACGCCAGATCCAGAGATATTTTACGGGCGGATATGAGATGAATAGATGTGATAAAATACAGGCTTTCCAACTATACTATTCTTATTTATTTTGAAGCTGTATTGATGGTAGAATTGTATTCCAAAGCTGGCGCTGGGCGTGTTCGCCAAAAAAATCCAAGTTTTCGGCGCCCCTATCCTAAACTTAGGTTTTGTTCCACATCAAAAAAAGCAGAAGTCTGATATCCATTTCTTGGCGTGTCCACGGCATGTATTATCATTTATTCCCGCCATTTTACACTTACTGATTTACATCCTCAGCCACCTCACAAGTCTTACATCTGCACCTGCTACCAAGCTGAGCCAGTCTTGCAATCTCCCAAGTTCAATTCATCTCCCTATCTCTACCATTTAATCACGCCAGTACCTCGCTCTCTGAGTCTTCATTTGAGTTAGATATCTCCTCCCGTGAACTGTACAATCTCTCCTCCTGCTCCTCACCATCCGTTGCCAGGATCTCGTTGTCAGAGTTCTCAAACGAGTCAGGCAGCTCCATCCAGAAAGGGTACTTCAAGGCGCGCGGTAGTTCCAGAGCTTCATCATTGACTATTAGCGGCAGACAAATATCAGAGCCAGTAGGATTCTCGTGTGTGAGGCGCGTGATGTGAGCCATCACCTATCATTCGCTCGGGAACTGGACTTTGTATAGAATCTCGGTCTCTGAACAGGAGATTGGACCGAAGCACGAGGCTGGACGAGGAACAAAAAAGAACTGGTCAGAGAGCGTACTAAACTCGTCATAAACTATCCTAAGATATCCTCATGTCGTCTAAACTCTTCATCACTTAGGGCGGGTTGGATGCTCGCATACATCAGAGAATGGTGATGGGGCAGTCCTGCGAACAAAATGTTTATAAGGAGAGCTGTTCCAAAATTCATCATATACCAAGTACTAATTGGAGTTTCAGCCCGGGTGCGCGTCGTTGTCGTGATGGCTGAAACCTGACTGTCGCGTCTTACCTATCAACGGTGTACGGATGCTGCTCATGGTGATCCTCGCTTGGTGATGGTACCGAGTAGACTTCACTCCAGCATCCACTTCTAATTGAATCAGGTCTAGCCATAGATAAGTACACTTATACAGCGAACAAGCCATCAAGTCATATGCCACTTGGGTCTTTGAGTTATCTCGACATTCACCATGCGCTTGGAGCGATTGGCTGGAGTGGTGTCCTTTCTCCACTTTTACCGGGCTCGAGTCATGTCGCGGCCTGGTCCCCGCGCTCATGACTAATGCACGAGTCCAAACATCACGAAGCTTCACCGGACTCGCAGACAATTCGGTCAAAGCATTGCACATTGGTCGCATTCAATTGAAGTCTTCTGAGTAATTGATCATAAAACATTAAATTCTGATTCTCGTAGTATATCTATGCGCCCGGCATCTATCATTGAACGCCCGTCTAGAACGCTTCTATATATTCATCCATTCTATTCCAGTTAAGCCATCTCGTGGTTCTTCTTCTCGCGCTGCTCAACAATGACATCGTTCTTCTCGTTATCGTAGGTGATCTCATCGACAGTAGACTCCTCAGCCTTGGGGGCCAGGAAGGTGATTCCGCCGCGGACCCAGTTGACAGCGACGTAGCCGAGGACGTAGACGAAGCCGATAGTAGGGACGATGTATGAGATACGAGTGCCCTTGGCATCAGCTATGGCCCCCTGAACGGGTGGGAAAACTGCTCCTCCTGAAACACCCATGACAAGGATACCAGCAGCACGTCGAGTGTGGTGGCCGAGGTTTCGGGTACCCATGGCGAAGATGGTGGGGTACATGGGAGCCATGAAGAAGAAGACAGCAATGAGGATACCGACACTGGCAATACCGCGGGGAGCAGCACTGACGTAGGCAGTAAGAGCGATGGCACAGCAAGAGTAGACAACCATGATGAACTCGGAGCTGAAGATGACAGCAAGACCAGTAGCGACGAATCGACCGACAGTGAAGGTGATGAGAGCATAGCTCAGCATGTTGCTACCCTTGGCAGTAGTGATGTCACCGTTCTCGTGGGCGTAGTTGATGAAGAAGGTAGCAATGGTGACCTGGGCACCGACATAGCAGAACTGAGCACCGAAGGCGAACCACATGTTCCACTGCTTCCAGATGGAGCCCTGAACGATGTGGCCAGCCTGGTCATCCTCAAGAACAGCCTCGCTGACCTCGGGAAGCTTGGCGAAGAAGAAGAGGACACCGACGGCGGCACCAGCACAGGCGACAGCGAGGTAGACATACTGGACGTTGGTGAGGTTGTTCTGGTTATCGCCGGAGAAGAAGAACTTGGAGGCGATGAGGGGACCGATGAAGGAAGCGACACCGTTCCAAGACTGGCAGAATTGGAGACGGGCGGAGGCAGACTCAGGAGCGCCGATGACGACAGCGTAAGAGTTGGCGGCAGTTTCGAGAGTCGCGAGACCACAAGCGATGACGAGGGTGCAAGCGCAGAAACCACCAAAGACAGCGCGGCCGTTGGCGTTGCTATCGGCAGACTTGGCAACAGGCCAGAACAGAACAGCACCGAGAGAGTAGAGAGTGAGACCCATCAGGATGGTGAGCTTGTAACCGCGGCGCTTAAGAACCTCAGCGGCAATGGGAGAGAAGAGGAGGTAACCGCCGCCAAAGTACATGACCTGCAGGCCAGTGGACTCGAGCTTTGTGATGCCGAGGACAGTTTGGAAATGCTTGTTGAGGACATCGAGAAGACCGTAGGAGAAACCCCAGAGGAAGAAGAGGGAGATGACGAGGGCGAGGGGGTAGATTAGGGCGCGACCGGTAAGGTAGCCGCCTGCGAGCTGGGGAGCCGCTGTGGGAATAGCACCGCCTGCCATTGTGGTGATAGTGAGGTGTTGAGTAGAGAAGAAGAAAGATGTTCTTGTCTATCAGGTGAGAGAAGATGAGAGTGATGGTGAGAATGAAGATATTCGCGGTGGTGAATGGTCTTCTTTATACGAACTCGCCCACGGACTTGTCCTCCACGCCAGCAGCTTTAGCTCTGTCTCCAGTAGAGTAGCTTCTTTTTTTTTTCGCTCCAGGCTCCAGCTTAGCCTGCGGAGTCCCCAGTGTCGGCGCGATAAACTCAAGCTACCTGTCCCACTTCCCCAACACAATCACCCCAGACGCAAGAAAAACTTGGAGATGTGGAGGTGGGAAACACTACTCCGCGCATGAGAATGGGTGACGCTCCACTTCTCCATGACCCCAAGTTGTGCGAAAATTCCTCATCCCGCGGCATCGCCTAAGCCGTGTGGTTGCGAATCCAGACCAGTCTGGGGAAGAACCATAAAACAAGCTATCTCGCTCTTCAACCACTCACATCAATCGTCTCCAACGCCAAGGGAGAGGGCTAACTTGAACGAGCTGGGACTTAACGATAACGGGCTAAAGCGTTGGAGCCGTTGTGGAGAGAAGGGTGGGGATCGGACCGACAATACGCCCGTTGTGAGACCTCACTTGAATAAGCTTAGTGACTGCCAAGAAGTCGATCTCCCGGGTCTCTGATGATAGGTCTGGATGCGTGAGGAGAGCCAGAACAGCGTGGGATGCTCCTCTTCTCCTCCAACTGCGCTCACTCGGGTTAGCGAGGCTTTACAGTATTCGGGCCTTTCATTTCGCACCAAGACCGCGCTATCGACCGGCATCGGCGTTATCAACCTGATTTAGCGGAACAAGGCTGGTGATGCTTGTCTCCTTTGGCCTTGGTGTTTGTACAAATGTGTGTCGTGGTTCACGGCGTAATTGGTCAAGAAGGTTCACGTTGGAGAAGTCAAGATGGAATGATTCGTCTCCCAATGCGACGATAAGGTTGTTGGGTCTCTCAATTGAGTTGCTTTTTTGACGTGGGTGCGCATGGATCTCTAGGTTTTAGGTTTCTCGGTTACAAGGCATCATACGAAATTTGTCAAGAGCTAGACTGACTCGAACGCCACAAGATCTCTTCGTAACCGGCCCGTTCGATGCACGGTAGTCTCACCCAAGGCCCAAGCTCCCCCCAACGCGAAGCTGTCATTGAATGATGCCTTCATTAAAAAAACAAGCGCGTTGGGTTGAAATATCCCGCATGAAGCTGAATTAGGTAGAAGGGGGAGACTGGGGAATGCCGGCCTAAGGGAAGTTGAGAAGCTGGGGGTAGTGGGTTGAGGGAGGGGGCCACTCTCACCCTGAATGTCTCATCATTTCTCTGCCCATGGGGCCTTGGCGCACTGACGAGAAGAATTGGAGAAGAAACTCCGGAGCTGACTGCTGCAGCTCTGCTGTCGAGGGAAAAAATACGACCTAATCCGTTTTTCGTTTAGAGGAGCTTCCAAAAAGCTTCGAATGCTTCTAGTGGCGAGTAGAGTCAGTTAATTAACTTGTTTCATTCTAGTGAATAAAACCAAGTGCCGGTTTGATTTGATGCCGGGCTTGGCCGACACGTGAGGGTTGCGAAATTGCTGCTGGGCCATGCCGTTTTGACGATGGCTTGGTACGGTTTGATCCGTGGGGGGAGGGCGAGAGTTCACCACTTGCGAGAGAGATCATGATCCAGATCTGAGTGATGATCGAGCTGGAAACGTGCTGCTGCATGAGACGGCATTGCCCGATTGGATAGAGAAGCAGTTGTCGCTCCGAGTGAAATGCTGCTGATTCATTGGGTGCCACGGTCCTTGGTCGTGGGATTCGAGCTTGGGCCAATGAATGTGATTTCGCTATGATTGCCACAGTGGCGCACGGATAATCATTCATCCTTCCGCAGAATGTGGCTTCGACAGCTCTCCTCAGTTGAACAGTAACAATTAAACACAGTAAACATGGTAAACAAATCATGCCTTTAGTTAACTGACATTGAAGAGTAGCATAGCTTATCATTTGATCGGTAGAATTGCGGCAAATGTCCCTCTTTCGACGTGAATGAGCGTTGCTATGTGTGTTCAACTGGTGGACCGTGTAAAAGAGTCAGCTGAATGTTGTTTTCCACCTACGTATCACAACAATAATGCTGTCTATTGGCAAATTCAATTATTTATGATACAAAATTCACTCTGTGACCATAATCTCGGACTTTCTCTTGCGACTAACGTCTGGAAGCGGTGCAAAGTGTCACCGATATTATGTTCTTTCTCTTAGTGCAGGGTAAGACATACGTCACCTACCGATATCCCCGAAGTCCGGAGCCGATCTTTAGTCTTATCTGATATGCAGAATTCACCGAGCTTCACCTTAGAGCCGAATAATATCCACTGAATACACCGATGACCGAACTTTTGATGAGGAGTATAATAGTCATCGCGCACGACAGTGATTTTGATGATCAGTTACTCTTGGTATTTGCTGAATCGATAATACTATGGCTGCTAGACTTCTTCTTCAAAACGGCATTGTGTTGCAGCATGATGCGCAGGACAATGTCATCGCACTTAAAAACACCGACGTCTTGATTGAGGATGATCGTATCGTCAAGATCGGACAGGATATTGAGCCCGAAAATGCATCGGTAATGGACTGCGATGGGAAAATTATCGCTCCTGGGTTCATCAATGCCCATCATCATGTTTGGCAGAGCCAATTGAAGGGGAGACTTGGAGACTCTACCATGCTGGACTACATGCTTGAAGGTCAGTACCCTTGCAAATGAGATCGTGGGCAAACTTCTGATGATATACCAGCAAATTTCCAAAGCTCTAACTTTAAACCAGAAGATTTCTTCTGGGGTCAACTAGCTGGCTGCCTTGAGGCACTAGACGCCGGAACAACATGCGTCGTAGACAATGCACACGGCGCGTCCAGCCCTGAACACGGCACAGCTGCATTGGGTGCGACCTTGGTATCTGGTATAAGATCCATATTCTGCCATGGCGTCATGCCATTACGAGCTGCAGAGTGGACAGAGTCTTCGTTTGAGCTTGATCGTTCTCCTCAACCTGATTGGCTGCTGCCTCAGATGGATTCTCTTGTTGCAAAGGCCCCGTTTGGAGATGACAAGAGAGTGCAGTTGGGCTTCTTCTTTGACAGTCACTTCTTGCCAGAGAATGTAATTGCTGAGACACTTATGCATGTGAAAGAGGCTGGAGTGAAGCTTATTGTAAGCCACTACAGACACTGGCCAGTTTCAAAGGGTACGTCTGCCTGAATCCTTTCTGTTGGGTATGTGACGCTGACATATTTACATAGGACAATCTCGAGTGCCGGAGCAATTACACGCCAGCGGTCTCCTCGGCCCTGATATCCTCCTTACTCACGGTAACGGAACAATGCCAGAACAAGCATCTCTCCTCACTGAAGCCGGGACTTACATCGTCTCAACTCCTGATGCGGAAATCTTCATGGCATCAGGCGCAGACCCAGTAGCCTTTCGGGAAGATCTCCCATTGATGTGTCTCGGAGCCGATTGCCACTCCTGTGGACCAGTCAGCATGATGCATCAGATGCAGATGGCACTAGCAAGTGATCGAGGAATGCAGAATGTCAAGACTTTCGCTGAAGGTCACTATCCCAAGAAGATGCGAGCTACAGTACTAAAGGCGTTCAATCTGGCTACTATTCAAGCAGCTCGTGCGATAAAAATGGATAAGGAAATTGGATCCATTGCAGTGGGAAAGTTGGCGGACTTAGTCATCTTTGATACGACTTCTCCTTCTATCAGCTGTGCAGCTGAGCATGACCCATTGACTGCTATCGTTCGTCACGTAGGTGTCAGAGAAGTTGAGACTGTTATAATCGGCGGCAAAATTCGCAAGCACAATGGAAGCCTGAAGAGCGTGCACTTGGCCGAGGGACAAGAAGCTGGCTTCGATCTCAAGCACGAGGCAGCTGATTCAAAGGATGGATTATCGTGGAGAGACGTTGCAAAAGAGTTGTCGAGAAGTAGAAGTGAGATTGAGGGCAGAATCGGTAAGGTTAACAAGGAGCTGGCTAAGGAGAAGCTTATTGGAATGATGGGCGGCTTGAAGGATATCTTGGTTGACTGATGGAGTTCTGTCTGGAACACCTTCTTGTACTATTAATGTAGAGACATATCCCAACTCTGTCCTTAATTGTTATTCCAGCGGAAACTTCAGACCTCAATTCTAAATAGTTAAACGACTTAAGTAACTTCGTATAAGTTTAGGGTACCTTTTGCTAAGTTTAATCCAGTTCCCAGAGGAGGATCTAGAGTCAACATCATCTTATCTTATCAAGATAAGATACCAGACAACACCATCAGCTTATTTCTCCTGCTACCTTCTGTTCACTGTAAATATCAACAGTCCATCGTATCCCTCTAGAAACAAAAATGCTGATACAAAGGATACGTCTGCCCGTCCGCTCAGGATGGTCAAACCGCCGTCCGCTTCTCAGTCATCGACCTCTCAAATTCCCTCATCATGCCATTCCAACACGCGCAAACGCGTGCAGATCTATATACGTTCCTCCCAACTACTCACGTATACAAATCAGCTCAAAGGAAGACACAAAGCGCCTCTACTGTCTCTTGCAATCTTGCATCGAAGACCCATCCCGCGCAAAAGCTGTCACAGAGGTTGTTATCGACGCAACGCCCTGGATCTATGCTTCTACTTCCAGGGTACCGCGGTATGATGAACTGCCAACCTCGATGGGATATGAAAAACTGGGCGGTCCACCGGAAATAAGACTAAGAAGATATGCTCGCCGTCTAGAATTGAGCGACGCAACCACTGACCAGGTCGATAAGATTCTCGGTTGGAAGAGTCGCGAGTATGAATTTAAACTCCAGAAGGAGAGCGAGTTCTCAATTGCCATGATAATTCTTCTTTTTTCACTCTGCGAGAATATCTCCACGCTATATCTTGCTGAGGACCTCCAACAACCTGTTGTGGACTATATGCTTAAAGCAAACTATGCACAGATGAAGAGCCCCCCACTTCAGAAGCTGAAGAGTGTTCGTTTCTTTGCTGGCGCTCAAAGCGACGAGAGGTTCTACACCGCGTGCGATATTCTCCGATCCATCCAGTTGATACATCGCCTCCCAGCTCTTGGATCAGTGGCCATGGATGGCATGTCGGATTATCAGGCAGATCACCAGTTCTTCGTTCCGGGGACAGGAAATATGAAGAGACTGGAAATCACCCATTGTGATATTTCTCCTAGCTTCCTGAGTGTTATAATCTCGATTCCCAAGGCGCTTGAGGAATTTAAGCTATCAATTGGTGGCCTATGGACCCTTGACGGTGCAGATACTTCTAATGAACCTTTTTATATCGCAAAGGCCCTTTCTGCGCATAGAGACTCTTTGAGAGTGTTGGATCTAGACGTTGATGTAGGTGCTGGGGTAAATGCGGTGGACTGGGATGTTGACAGGAACTATGAGGAAGAAGGTGACGGGACGGATTGGGAGATAAAGGACCAGCTTGATCTGTATGGACGTGATCGACTGGCCCTGGATAAAAATATCAGTACTGGGCGCACGATGGACAGCGGCAAAGAGTACACACCGACCATCGGGTCACTACGCGACTTTCCTCACCTCACGCATCTGAGCATCGGCATCATGCCACTCCTTGGGGAATACCTCGGCGGATACGATCAGTATGGATTCAAGGAACCACCATACCGACTTGAGAAGTCTGCACCTCTTAGACTGGTAGACATGTTACCGCCGTCTTTAGAGTATCTCTGCCTCTATGGGTATACGCGGGGTGAGAATCCTGATGTTGACGAGCATATTGATGAGCTTTTGGCTAAGAGGGATGAAAAATTACCGAATTTGAAGACAGTTGAGGGTATTGATGAGCGTGTAAGGGATATAAAGGATATTCTTCGTGATATGGTCGTGGCGGAAGTGGATGAGGATGAACTCTATGTGCGAGGGGAGGGATTTGAGTCTGGTTGGAAGACGGTGGAAGAGCTGAAACAGAACGAAAAGGTAGGTGACTAGTACGAGCTATTACTTACTTTATATAATAATCATAACTCTACTTTAAACTGTGTATGTATCTTGACAGGAATGCTTCACAGCAGCTTGTCTCGTCCACAAACTGGCACCCAGCCCACACTACTATTGGTCAAAAAGCTCGGAACAGCCCCACTACGTGATCGTCATTGCAGGATGCCGATCCACGCGTTCTATGCCACTGTAACGAACTGGGGTCCTTTTATCATCCTGCCACGGCAAATTATCTTCTCTTCAAAGCCAACGAGCTGCACGCTCGACTCGATAATTACTATCTACCACGTACAATTCTTCGGTACAGCCCCACGTATGCCTCTACCAAATCCTCGCCACCATGTCAAGACGGGCTGCCGAACCTGCAAGTACGTTAACTTGCCTCCACGAGTAAAGTTGGTACTAACTACCCATAAAGAGCCCGAAAGATCAAATGTGACGAAGCCAAGCCCTCATGTAAGCGCTGCTTATCGTCTCGCCGCGTCTGCGGCGGTTATCAAGGTACAGCCAGCCTAACGTGTTACCGCCCAAACCAACTATCCGCGCGCGATCAGAGAGAAGGCAGAGCGTTCCAGTTCTTTACGGAAATGGTAGGGCCAGTCCTCTCGGGTCCTACCGACTCTTACTTCTGGACGCATCTGGTCATGCAGTTCAGCCACTTTGAGCCCACCATGCGTCATGCTGTTCTGTCAATTAGCTCCCTGTATGAAGAATTCGCTAGAGGCTCTCGTATCACTCGGCAGGTTTGTGGTAGCACGTTTGCTGTTAATCACTATAATGCGGCCATAAAGCATGTTAAGTGTGCTAGTGATGAGCAAATGATTCTTGTTCTCTGTGTACTCTTCATTTGTATTGAGTATCTACAGGGAGACTTTGACGCTGCTCTGGAGCACTGTCGGCATGGCATTATGATTCTGAACAACTCTTCGCGCCCGGAATGGATGTGTCAGTATCTTGTTCCCATATTCAGACGGATGAGTATAACGCCGTTTTTCTTTGGCGGTGCCAAACCACCCACGCGTCTACCGCGGCTCATCGGATTCGAGACACTAATGCCTTCAGAGTTTAGTGATACTCGAGAAGCGCAGATAGTGATCGATGATCTGATGATTCGGATAATGGGGTGCCTGTACGGCGGTAATGATGATAGGGTTGAGCTGGCTTCATTGCTGGACGATTGGGATTCCAAGATGGATCGTCTAGATCGTGTACTGCCCCCATCTGCAACAGCGGATAAGTACGCGATGTGCGGAATGAGATTCAAGCACAAAATGGCCAAGATTTACATCCAAAAGCAACAGTCGCATGCAGAAATGTGGTGGGATCAGCATCTCGACATCTTCCGCGACGCTGTAAAATTGGCAGAAGAAGCGTTTCTTTTATCAACAGCACCAGGTTACCGGCGTATACCACAATCAAGCTTCAGCTTCGAAATGAGTTGGTTACCAATGCTGTTCTTCGTCGTCCTCAAATGTCGAGACCTGAAAATTCGTCGCATCGCATTATCCTTATTGGCGCACCTTGGACTGGCCAAAGAAGGCTTGTTTGACGTGGGGACTCTATACAGAGTTGGGAGACGTCTTATTGAGCTGGAACATGATGTATCACTTGATGATACTGATGAACTGGCGAGTGCGGCTGTACCGCCGGAGGAGAAACGCTATTTTGCTATTCCGATAAACCACGAGTTGCAAGTCATTTCCGAGAAGAACGGGACAGTCAGTTACAGAAGAGAGGTCAAGTTCCTCAGAAAAGACATGGAGGGCAACGAAATCGCCCGAGAGGAATACATCTATGATGGTAGACCTCGTGGATGCAGCGTTAGGATTCCGCCAATGAGGTGTGCATATCGCCTGTAGGGGTAGAGTCATTCCTCGCCGCCTCACTCTCTGCAACAGTCATTCAGTCCGCTTCTTTAAGAGAGACATTTGTTCTAACAACTACTCCTGCTGTACTCATACTATACCAGGGACACTTTACATACAATCTGCGACCACTGTGTTTTTCCTCTCCTGAGCAATCCCAAGCGGCATCTTATTGTAACTATCACAAACATTAAGATTTGACACCCTATTTTGAGCTTTCAGCAGCGCCTAAATACCCTCAGCAACAGCTGGGAAGACTGGCGTCCAGCCACGAGAACCGTTAGCACTGACATCGGCCCCCCAAGCAACAAGATGGTCAATGATATCAGAATTCCGTAGCTCATATGCTTTTGCGATAACCATTTGACCATCCATATCTATACCAGATTTTGCATTTGGGTCGGCGTTGTGTTGGAGTAGCTCTTTCGTGACACTCACGTGCCCCCCCGCCACAGCGTATGACAACGGTAGTTCACGACCGCTGCAGCGTTCGTTAGGGTTCACGCCGTTTTCGAGTAGTTCCACAACGATTTCGTGGTTTCCTTCTTCAGCGGCATACGAAAGCGCAGTGATACCGTTAGTATCGATGGGTGTTCGAAAGACTTTGTGGAGGATCAGTTGACGAGCGAGGTTATGATCTTGCATCTTGGCAGCCCAAAGTAGAAGATTTTCCCTACTGAAACGACGAATCTCCTCGACCGATCCATGATCAAGAAGCAGCTTGATGACGCCAAGATGTCTTTCCGACAAAGGGTCTAACATAAGAATTTGAGTTTCCATCATTGGCTTGACCTGGGCGCCCTTACGGAGGAGCAAGTCAACCATGCCCATTCGTCCACGATTGATAGCATGTAGCAGTGGTGTCCACTTGCGCAGATCACCCTTTTCAATATTAGCCCCATTATCAAGAAGCATAGTAGCTGTTGCTACATGTCCGTTCTTGGCAGCAAAGAAGAGAGGCGTCCTGCTATACAAGTCCCTTGGGTCAATTTCAACTTTATCAATCAACAGATTCACAATATCCAAATGCCCAGCAGCACTAGCATAGTGGAGAGGTTGCAAATGCCATATATCCTTCATTTGGATTCCTGCCTGGTCGCAAATCAAACGTGTGACTAAGTCAATACAGCCAGTGAAGGAAGCGATGTGGAGAGGAAGGCGGTCCCAGCTGTCGGGCTTATTAGCGGCACAACTGAGCAGGTGTAAAGCGTCATCGCCTACACCGAGATCAAGCGCCAAGTGTAGCAGAGATCGACCAAACATATCCTTATCTTCTGTGGCTTGGAGATTTGAGATTAGCAGTCTCCTTTGTTGTTTCACTTCAATTAGTGATAGTAGATTGTGTGTCCAAGGTAATAGCAGCACTGTGCAATTTTCAATAGTCCTCAGGTGCTGCATCACTTCACTGTATTTCTGGGCATAAGATGACAGCTTAGACCCTTTCGATAGTAGACTCGGATCCTGGAGGAGTTCATATTCTTGCACTTTGAGGGCATAAAGTGCAAGCCTGGCTTGCTGACAAGGCTGGGGTTTGGAGAATGTAGTTTCTGTCTCGCCGGCAAACCAAAACGTAGAGCGTGGTCTGTCACAGGTGTAGTAAGTGCTTGAAGATTTCGATGAAAAGTAATGTAAAGCCGCTAAAGATGAATTACCTTCACAGGCTTCAATTTTAGGTCTAACGAGTGCTCGATTCTCTTCAATTTGTCCGAGCACTTCACGAACCTCACGAGGTTCATAACGAGGTAGTAGGTCGAGTCGATCGCGTGTTTCCCGTTGAATGGTGAGTGCAGACTTTGAGTATTGCGTCAATCTCTCTAGCCAAAAGGCTTCTAGAAGCCTTTGTATGTTAGTTTCAAGTCTAAATAAAAGCAAAGATAACCCGGAACTTACAAATAATCACTGGCCTTATCATCATCGACGTCGGTTGCTGCACTTTTTCTTTTTCGGGCCTGCGCTCTTTCAGTAAGCACAAGTCCCGTGCATTCACTCTGCAACCCTTTCTCGTTGCATCGTTGACAAGGGGTCTGTGAGCCAGCATCCCCCAAGTTGCACTTGTTCCAGAGACATTTTAGCATGGACTTGTAGGGATGAGTATGTTGAACCTCCTACCTTTTTCTTGGCTTTACGACACGGTGGGCAACTGAGCGTGGAGACTGGCATGGTAAACCTTTTGAGTTGTGATTCAGGATGACTGAGAGCTGATTCCGGCAGACAGAACTTGATGTTTTAGATGGCATCACTGAAGTGATAGAGAGGAGAGACAGTCATAATCAGCAGAGCCTTATTATGCCTGAAGCTGGTGTGCCTAAGGCCGAAACACCCTTTAATGGTAGACCCCAGCTTGGCCAATAGCGAAACCGTCGCAATGCAGGGAATCAGGGATCAAGGAGGGGACACGCAAAGCCACAATGTACAGCCAATGGCGAAACAGCGCAATGGAAACTGTCTCACTTTGTGGCGGACAAAAAGGTCAACGTCAGTCCAAAGTGAAGGATGTCATAGACCAGCTGGACTGTGATGCCAAGCAAGGTCCAGCCAATAGCGAAACCGTCGCAATGCAGGGGATAAGAGGTGAAGATGCGGACCGGGCACCAGAGCAAGACGGAAGTCACAGATAGCCAATGGCGCAACAGCGCAACAAGAACTTTAGACACCATCAACAACAGTCCAATGTCAGGGATATCAAGGATCTGTTGCCAAGTGTCAGGTACCGCGAAGGTCCAACCAATAACGGAACTGTCGCAATATCCACCAGGGAGGCTGATTACAGCCACTGAGCCTCAACATGAAAGGTCAAAGCACCTGTTGGCATTCATTCTCTTACGAGGTACGGTTGTGCTTAAAAGAGGACATATCAGCCCTCTCTTTTTCTTGGTCAATTCGCATTCCCTACATTCATCACACTAATAAATCGTCTGCTATCATTACCCACGCATCACATCCAGCTCATCGACAAATCCATATTACGGGGCCAACCAGAAGAAGTCAATCACTCCATCTGTTCAAAGATGGCTTCTCTTCCCCCTGCCGCTGTTATTGCTCTGGCGACCAGCATTCCGTCACTCTTGGTAGCTATCCTAGCGCTTTGGATCACCTACCTGAGCTTTCGCAATACTCATAACTTGCGCAACAGCCGACAAAATGAGAGCGATTGAGAATTCTTCCAGAGGCCCAATAACAAACTGGGCTAAGAAACACTCACGTGAGTGCACTGACACCAAGACTGGAGACGCAGAGACTAATGTGATAATCTCAGAAGAGCTTTTAGCATTGCGTTTTTGTGATAGTTTCATCAATTGGGATGAGGGGTCAAACGGGGTTAGGTTTTCATTAGGTGACCTACCTGCTTCCAGCGACCCGGAAGTAGGAAGGTATATCTTTATAATGCAATCAGCCAGATTATCCATATTGAACTGAATTACGTGTTCCTTGCCATGTGTATAGGCCTGGTTGTTTTAAAGCTAACTTCAAATATTCCTATTCCTGAGAGGATTGACAGAACTTGCTCTCTGGAGGTAATCGTTAAGCATCCTCTCCTCCTCAGCATTGCACACGTTTGTAGACCGCCCGCGGCGAAACTCGTCACCAAAAGGTTTAACAACTGTAGTTGAGGCTCTCGATAGACCCCGCAGCTCATCAGCTTCGTCTGCCCATCTCCCACCGAGTATTTCCACGTGTTCCAAGACAACATCACATGGACCTTGAACGCGGGCCAGGTATTCTCCAAGTTTGCCGGCGCTTAACCTTGCCCCGACCAGATGGAGCCGTTTTAAACGGTTGTTATGTGCTCCAGCGAGGAGTTCATTTAAACTGCGCAAGTTGAAAAATGAAACGCCGAGATTCTCGAGACCAGAAGCCTGAAGAAGTGCTGAAAGGAGGTCTGAAACTAAATCCATCGCATCCTCTTGATGATCGAAAAACCATCCCGTCATGGAACCTCTCACTGCGTCGAGAGTGAGTGTTTTCATGTTCTGAAGCGATTCGATGAGTGAAACTCGCTCAGAGGGAGACATGGAGAGCTTGGCGTAGCTACATGGCGCAGAGCACTGGAGTTTCATCTCCCGCAAGGTTACTCCTGCTCCGTGTATGGCAGCTGGAACCCTGTGTAAGAACTCGGTTGGTGGTTCGAAATCTGGGTCGGGGTAGAGATTTGAAGCGTCTGACCACGTATGAGGTCTCAACATGACTGCCCTTAAAGATATGCGGTAGTCTCGGTCGATGAGGTAGGCATCTCTCAGAGCAGCATCTTCGCCATCAGTGATTTCTATCCTATCGGCATGAGGCATTTTCGCCATGGCGGATGCGATGGTGGAGAGGAAGCTGCCGTTCTCTCGCATTTGCTGTTGGGCTTCAAACAGAAGCTGATACTCACGATGGGCATCTGCTAGGACTTTCCGATACTTGGCGTGTTCGTCCGATTCCTGCTGCGGATCTTCTGGATTTGCGGTATAAATTGAGTTCCAAGCAGAAATCATATCCTTGCCCAACCCGATTACTTCGTGATTGACCCAATTGGGCACGTTGCGGGATAGTCTCTTATGCCTTTCACCCGAAATTACATCTTCAAGGTGGTCAAGATGGTTCCTCATACCTGCGATGTGAGAGTAGGCAAAGTGGGTGAGATCGGCCGCCATTCGTTGTTCATAGTATGGGAGCTTGACATGAACGCTGCGCACCCCAGATCTGATCAATTGGTGACGCGAAACATTCTTCAAGCGCTCCAGAGACTTCTCAGTCATATAGACACTTATTTCGGGGATGAGCAGCGGTGAGGCCCATTGGCAGAAACATCGGCATGTTAAGCGAAGGGAGCGAATATCATCAACGCGAGCAGCCCTAGGTTCCTCTGTATCTCTGGCGTGGAGCAGAAAATTAAATACACGATGGAGAAGTTCTGGAGGTGTAGTGTTGATCGAAGCGGTAGGTCGTCGCTCTGCGTGGGGAATCATGATTGAGGAAGAAGAATGAAACCATGGTTGTGTTACGATCTATGAAACAGTATATAAGCCCTATTGCCTTAGGCCCTAATTAATGTAGGGATCGTTACGTTTCTAAACGTATTTGACCCAGTGATTTTGTACGAAGGATTACAACAGGGCCTTAGCTTTTCTTTAGGCGGTGAAAGTGTGTCGATCCCGCTTAGTCAGGAACAGGAAGGTCGGATTAACAGCAGTTATGCAGGGTTAAACGGCGGGCTCTTACGTTGCATAATTCATTGCGATATTTATGATAAAGTTGAGAGTAAAAGGAGTTGTCTGCCTGTTTATCAAAACTATAGTTGGAACCTCGATGTTGAAGAATAGCTGACTAGTGCAGGTAAGTTTATAGGCATTAAAGTCATATCGCTAGGTATTAATAACTATTAAGTGACTCCTGATTGTATATGCACCTCTGAAGATATTTTTCCGGACTAGAGAGGATGAAGAGGCTAATGGTAGATAGTATCGATGTTATCAGTACTCGGGAGCAACACCCTCCTCAATCCATTCAGTAACAGTTTGCAACGTGGTTCGGGGCCAGCTACCGCGAGGCTACTTAGAGTTAGCCTTATAATTCTACTATGCAACGTATGCTTCTCACACACAAACCGACTAGGCAAGGACTGTTTGGGAGTGCATACCCCGGACTGATACAGGGCGGAATAGGCATCTTAAGCGCGGAACCATTATCTGACGCTAGCACTGCCGAACCCGAGATAAGCGCTGGCCTCCAGTCAGCCCAAGGCTTTTCAGCTGTCCAGATTGGGGGCATGACACCAATAGATGGAAATGCCTCCTGCATCGTTAGGCATTACATCTTACAAAATCTGAGGCCGCCCATCACGACTTTTGGTAGACTGCTGTATAACACGGCATTGCCCTTTTTTATTTATTTCTCAACTACCTGTTTGCCACCAACCTACGTACCTCAACGCTATAAGAACCGGAACCCCAAATCCTCATCACCAGGCTGAGACAATACTTCTCCCCCACCCGATTCAAGTTGAAAACCACCATATACCGGCACCATGGACTTTTTGAAACGGCTACTCGGTAGAAATACTAATACCAAGTACAAGTATCGCGGCGCCAAACTTCCGAAAGAACCTCTGACGCCGCGCGAGATTGAGGAGATGCACAGGAAGCTGTATCCTTTTACGCACGTAGACAAAGGAGAGGAACTCAAGTCCATCCTTGACACTAGCACCTGGAGTGTGCCATATACGCGATCGCTAGAAGAAACGCTTCCTACCATCGACTTGCTTTACCAGGCGCAATCGAAGTCATTGTTGTTTCGCAAATTGCCGCTAGAGGTGCGCATGCAGATCTGGCGCCTTGTCATGGCAAATCACAAGGTGCACCTCACTGCGCACCGTGGCAGAATGAGGCAACATATGTTCGAGTCAGAAGGGTATCAGTGGTTGCCGCAGAGAGGACTCTTAAAAATTCCACTTGTTTGTCGCGCAGCGTATGCATTCTTCCAGTTTGATCAACAAGTAGCACTAACTTTGCTTAGATATATGGAGTCCATCTCATACCTGTACTCCGACAACACCTTTTGCTTTGGCTTCGGCGCAACCAGTTACAAGGCAGCGCTCACATCGCTCGACGCTATACTTCCCAAGCAGCACATTGCTTCCATGCAACACATCGAAGTCGGCTGGCATCTCTATGCCGGTGTGAGTCAGTACTATGACAGCCACCCTCAAGCATGGGACTTCACACTGGATGTCCCAGCGCCCGAGACTGAAACGCACTGGTATGATGTCTGCACTGAACTCGTCAAACTGTCGCATCTGCGGACGCTGCGGATTGTGGTCTGGCTGTCTGGTGATAGGAGAGGACAGTTTGTGGAAAGGGAGAAAGACTTGCTTGCACCGCTGTTGGTGATGGGACATTTGGACCGGTTTGACATTCATCTGCCATGGAAGCAGAGTGATCCTGAATTGTGGAATGATGCGCCGTTCTCGGTTTCTAGGCGTTTCAGGGTCAAGGAGATGTATGGTGTGAGCGTTCCATTACTTGATGATGACTTTTACTGGTCGGGTTCGGCTGCTCAACATAGGATATACAGGTAAGCATTTAGATATTTGAATAGAATGGCTTTATCTCTGCCAGCTCATTCACTTCTCGAGGTAAGAACAGCGAAGATAATATGTCAATACTAGCTACCATGGTAGGCACTGCTCCGTAGAGCAATAGAGACCATCGATCTAGGTATCTTCTCCCGTATTGGCTTCCATTCCCTGCGTATCCTTGCAGAACTGACAGTAGAACTGCCACCTCGTCGCACCATAAACCCACCCAAGCCCATCAACATACAACGGATACAGAGCATCATGAGACTGCGGTCGAGTATCCGAGCACATGCAACAAACCCCATACCCGCTACAAAACCCTTTTCTCCAGTGTTCACAAACCATGATCGCTGACCGAAGTATATCGTGGCCTTTCTCAGCTCTCTGGCACCCCTCACAATAGTCTGCCCACCGCGGCGTATCGCGGTCCCAGCCAGTGCCGTCGATGTATCGTGGGTAACGACCATCTGGGCGCAGTGGTCGTGAGTCCGCGCAGGTGCAGCACTGTCTTGGATTACGGTATCTGGTACAGTAACGCTGTTTATAGTGGTCGCAGGGGCGATACCATGAGTAGAATGTGCATTTTTGTATTTTTGCGGGTTCGCCGTTGGTTTGTTTCTGAAGACGACATGGCATAATTGGCTGATACAAGGATAAACTAAGTTTTAGAATGAAAGGGGGCTTGTGACGGCGAGTAATAGACGTTGTACTTCCAGGGCTGTGCAGTGGATCATTTAAAGGGTCTAAGTTAGCATTGCATCTACAAGATCACGGACTGTTTTTGAAGTTGGAGTCATCTTTTGTTTATGCTTGACAGATCCGGGGGGATTAAATCTTGGTGACTCATGGCAAAGTCTGCCTGATCAGCGTTGGCTAGAATAGTCTTACCAGTGGCTGTGCTCGACTAACCCATCGTGGTATGTCAGACGGGTAATGGAACCAATTCCGCTCAACTCCGAGCAACCCTTCATTCTTTACTCATAACTTCCATGATACACCTCCGCTATTTAATCACCCACAGAATGACGAATCTTCCACAGCATCCGAGCCATGTACAGGATACCTGGTGGCAGAGCTATGAAAGAAGAACCGATGACAAGTTTGAGTTTTACTCCATGCCATTTACCTTTTTGTTATGCTGCTGTGGCTGTGGAATACCCTGCTAAGACGTTTGGAACTATTCGCGCCAGCTTCCACAGAAGATCGGGCATAGCAATCGTCGCAAGGCCAAGTCTAGACATGATCGCCAACACCATCAAGACGACTGCGGATCGATCAGTCAAGACACCGATTTCGTCGTCGCCCTAGATTATCGAAGGTATGATCGGAGCAAGTGCGGTCAAAAGATTCGTGTCACTGCGACTTCTGGGCGACACATCGGGGCTTCTAGTGATGTCACTGTTGTCGATGTTTGTTATACATGTGTAGACGAAAATTCGATGGATCCGTCTACCTGCGTTTAACGCTTTTGCCCCGCTGGACGATGCGGTGGTAAACGTAAAGTAGCATTGCTTACTATGATATATACATAGATACAAAGAGGACCGAAGTAGGTGTAGAGAGGCAGACTAGATAAAGAGGCAAGTCATATCAATTCAAATGATAAATGATAACTCACCTCTCCTGCTCAGGTAATAAGCACTGAAGGAGATGCATTCCTCGAATAGTTGCAGCTTTTCAAGCGAAGTGCCGATATATCCAACTCGACAGAGGGTCAGAGCAGGTGAATACGAAATACTGCTCCTCGGTCAACATCTCTGGCCTCCGATACATGCCCTAAAGTGCTATAAATAGTTCCTACAACTTGCCATTCTCTTCATTAATAACCTCCTAACTTTGAACTAAGAGCGGCTCTCGTCGTTTACGGATGAGAGTGCGTCAAAAGTAGCTAGATCAATAGTTCTGTAAGCCATCCATCTGATCAGCATCTCCAGTCATGGCTTTCATGCCCTGTGTTGCCAGGCTGCTAGATGCCACGCTAGCAAGACCCTTCTCGGCAGCCTGCATGGCACTCATACCAGCATGAAATCCGACAGCCTCTTCAACAGACGTCTGAGGGACTGATATGGCGACCCTTGCAAGATCCTGAGCTGCTGAAACACCATTGTCCAGGCTCATTATGGCGTGGCCCATCTCGTGGAGTTGTTGCGCAGCCCCATGCGCTGCACCACTGATGGAATCGCCAGGGTTCATAGAAAATGCATGCGCGACAGAGTCACTTGGAAACAGGCCTGGTGTGCAGGTGTGTGTGACGTGAACAGCGGCGTGCTCAAGCACATGACCGACGCCCATTCCCGCAGCGCATGCTCCCAAGGGGATCAAGATATCTCGTTTCTGTAGTTTATGCAGAGGGGCATCTCGTTTCTTGAGCTCTGCACGGATGAGCTTCAGCTTGGACTCTGCTACGTGTAGACGACGGATTGCGATCGCACTGAGCACGAGGGTGCCTCCAGAGGTTGCGACGGCGGTCCAGGTCCCGATCTGGGCACTGCAGAACGCAGCTGTGATCTGACGGGTTTTGACGATCTCCTGTTTGCGGAGACGGTTTGTGTCGTAGTAGGATATGCGACCTGCATATTCGGCCTTGTCGAAGTCGAAGAAATCCCCGATAGTCATCTTTTCCGAAAGAGAAGGTTTGAAAGGTTGAGGTATGAGACAAGATCATGAAGTAGATTGATGGTTAGGGGTGAGGCAGAGAATGCTGGTGGAGTTGAGGCCAAGAGTAGTGATTCTGGATACTCAAATAGTTCTTTTAAGCAAGGATATGTGTTAGCTAGGACGCAGGTACAGCGTGCATGCACAGCCGCAGGAGTCGATGAGATCGCGAACAGCCAGGATCTGTGTGACTTGACAGGACTTAATTGCAATAATAGCAACCTATCTAACGCGGCTATGCAGCTGCATAACCTTTGTCTCTTCCTCTTCCTGAAACATGTGCTACCAGGCTGTGTCTATCACAAATCTGGAGAATTGTCCAGATCTGTCGCATCACATGGCGTTGGGGGTCTTTGTACAACACCCCAACTTGACGGAGCACTGTGGTGACAAAGGAACGTGTGCTACCATCACGCTTGGCTCCTCAAGGCCTTCTTGTGGTTTTCTAACGGCTGGCACTGTAGACTGGAACACTTGGTTATGTTAGGTTTCATAGCATCTTTAATTCGCAACGTCTGCCACAAAGAGTATCCATAGCCGCCTAGTTGCACAAACAACGCGCGTTTTTATCAAAACTGTATGACCTTGATCTGTTTCACTGAGTAGGATCTAGCGCTAGTTTGGGATCCAGTGACTTATTGATGAACAGGGCTCCTTAATGACTGTTACGCAATAACTAAAATAAGCATTTAGAATTCTCTTACCCGTGATTGAGTTCTTATAGCCCCCATAATAGCGCGTCTTTGTAATGCCTCAAAGCTTTGTGCAACGCTCCGAAAAGCGCCTTGCTGAAAGCCTTGACCACAACAACCCAGTATGTCTCCTGCTCATTCTGCAGTTCCTCCCTTATGCCAGCAGCCTGCAACAGACCGATGAGGCCACGCATCGGCGAATCTAGGAACCGCCTTCGCGTCAGTCGATTAACCTCGGAACAGTGAACTTGTATAATTTGGAAGTCTTAAAGGTCTTTCACTAAAAGGGTATCGGTTTGTTATAGCGCGCAAGGCACGGTCATCAAAGAAAGCGGGAATAGTGGCTCGGAACTCGGCAAAGCGTGATAATCAAGACGTCACTAATCCACTTTGGCCCAAACGACCCAGAGTTCACCTGCTTTTATTTCTAGTAACATAGATCGTTCATAATCTCTCAAAGTCCTCTCTCAATTCCACGAATCACCATGACTGATACACTCAAGCCATATCGAATCCCTCAACTGGAGGGCGGCCATCGTCCAGGCTCCGACGCAATCTTCAACTCTCGCAGCAAAGATGACATCCTCGCGGCGCTCAAAGAATGGAACTCCCGGCGCATTCTTCTAGTCCACAGCAAAGCTCTCGCCAAAAACACATCTGTCATCTCCGATCTAAAAGAAGCTCTTGGCGACCGCCTCACCAACGTCAAAGAAGGCGTCGGCTCTCACTCCCCATACTCAGATGTCATCGACATTGCCCACCGTATCACAGAGCACAAGATAGACTGTGTTATCAGCGTTGGTAGTGGCTCTTACTCTGACGCCTGTAAAGTCGCGCGTCTGATGTCCGCCACTCTACCCGCTGGCTTCGGCGAAAAAGAAATGGAGGATCTGCTAGATCAAGACAAAGGCGTTGCGCCGCAGGATAAAATGAAGAAAGCAGATGGCGTGAAGCTCATTCTTGTCCCGACGAGTTTATCAGCGGGAGAATGGAACCATACAGCGAGTTGCACTAACAGCGCTGGGAAAAAGCAGCATTTCTCACTTCAAGATGGTGGCGCGCCGGATTTAATCCTCATGGATCCATCGGTCGCGAGAACATCGCCTGAGGAACTGTGGTTGAGCTCTGGAATACGGGCTGTTGATCATTGCGTTGAGACATTATGCAATCCCGAATGCGAAAAGTATCCTGATGTGCAGGAATGGTGCGAAAAAGCACTGAGAGACTTGGCTAAAGGTTTGGTTGAGTATAAAGAGGGATTGGGGAGAGGAAAAGAAGGTGAAGACGAGCTTGTGCACGGTGTGAGCAAGTGTCAAGCCGGAAGTCGCATGGCGCTCATGGGCTTTATTATTTACAGAGTCAACATGGGCGCCAGCCATGCAATTGGCCATCAATTGGGTAGCGTTGGAAAGGTCATGCATGGTATTACGAGCTGTATTATGCTCCCGCCTGTGTTGCGATATACCAAGGAGCGAAACCCCGAGGCGCAAGCCAAGATCGTGAAGATCTTTAATGAGACGTTGGGATGGGAGGAGACTGAGGCGGGGGATTGCGTTGCACGGCTTGTCAAGGTTACAGGGCTGCCAAGTACACTAAAAGAGGTTGGGGTCACAAGCGACGAGCAGATTGAGCAGATCATCGACAAGACCATGACGGATGTGATGTTCTCGTTTGGAAAGGTCTTGACGAGAGAAGAGGTATCTGAGATTGTATATTCCACTAGGTAGACCCTACACCAAGGCTATGAGCAAATAAAGGCGAGAAACACAGTACAGAAAGGGTATCCTGACAATCTGGGGTATCACTAAACAAACAATCGCTATTACAAAGGCGTTCCATCCCAATCCAAAGGCCACAGCACTAAAAGCCCCTGCAGCCAAGGCCAATAAACCGTCTTGACCCAATCCCGCAATATCTGCAGCGCATAAACGATCTTGTAAACACCCATGGAAGTCGCTGTATCCCCAATCCCATAAAACCTTGCATTTTCCCCATCGAGTCTGGAAACGCTGAGGAACCAGTTATGTTTGTAGATGATGATCCCCGGGAGGAATTCGGGTAGGTCGTATCTTGAACCGTTATCGGCTATCTCTCTCAATCTCACTAGGCGTTTGAGGAACCCTCGATGTGCGGCGGAGGCCGTTTTGACGCGCTGGAGCTCGTGCTCTGTGTTCTCGGGGAGGGTGTGGATGTGTAAGGCTATCGGTCGCTGGGTTCGGGGAGATCTTAGGTCGATGTGGTTGAAGATGTCTCTGTACACGTGCTTTTCGAAGCGCCTGATGGGGGCCGGCATATTGTCGCTGGTTGGGTCGCTGGCTGGGTCGATGTAGACGCAGAAATCGGGGGGCTGCGGGATGTCGTGACTCGTATGGTATTCTGGAACTATGGCACCATCGACGCTGAACATATAATATTAGTACGCATAACGTAGCTGACAAGATTGGAGATGCGCTCACCTGCATCTGAAGTCGATAAGTGGAGGCTTCCTGCAGGTACTGTCATCCCTGAACGACAGCTCAAGAACCTTCTGAACAACCTCCATGTTCCACTCTTGTGGCAGAGCGTCATATTCCATGCAGCGAGAGGTCTGGTGCAGGACCTTCTCCACACAATGATGACCGGGCGCGTGGCCTACTTTATGACGCTGGGAGCAGTAATGAACATCGCTTTGAGATCCGCCTTGCGCCCAAGCCATTTCTTTCCACGTAAGACCCGCCAATGCCTTCATGAAGGCTCGCTCAGTTGGGGGGAGGATACCACGACCAGCGTAGATGTCGTTGATGCGTTTGAGGAGGGTCGTCAACTCTGATGATCCGGATTCTCTTCGAGCGACGAGTCTCTCTCTAGCCTGGACCCTCATTGTAGTCTCGACCCTCATCGTAGCTTTCACCTCGCGCTGCAACTCCTCTTCTGCTCGGAGTATGCGTTCCCATTCCGGCGAAGGGGGAGCAATCAGTGTTGTATTGGGATAGGAAACAGGCACGATTGTTCTCTCGATCGGCTCGGTGACAGGCTCGGGATTTGCTTCTGGCCATGATACAGGCTCGGTGTCTGGTTCGACTTTTATTTCTCGTTGCTCCCGTCCTGGCGCAGAGGATGTTGTTGGTGGAGAAGGCTCAAGAGCCGGTACGTTGGGCACTGTGATGAGCCGCCGTTCGACCTTGCCTGTACTGTAGCTGATAAAGTTACAGTATTGCTGCTGCACCTCGGAGGACACTTGGTTGCTGGCGGTCGCTCGTTTCTGGAGCGATCGATTCTCCATTCTGGCTAATTTTTCCCTGAGCATGTCGTTTTTAGCCTCCTGGAGGCGTATCTCCTTGGCTATTTCTTTGTCGAGCATGTCTCTCCTAGCCCGTAGTTCGAGGTTTCTCTTCTTGGCATCGAGGCATCTCTTCTTGGCTTCATAGAACGGGTCGTTGGGTGACAGCTTGATATTTGGCCACGTCTCGCGAGGTGGTGAATCGACTCGTCGGCGTTTCATGGGATTGGGCGGGACATCGGAGTACGGTTCGGGTGCAAGCGATGGATCGTCGGTGGATTGTTGGATGTTGCTGAGCCAGACCTGGACTCTCTGGTCGAGAGACATTTTGGCGATACGATACAAGCGCCAGCGGCGTTGTGTCGCTCTCGGTTGCTGTCGATGTTCCGGTTAAGATTGTGTTTCTGGATTGATCTGACCAGGCAACCCAACCCCTCGGGTCAGCATAATTCCGCCCGCCACTTCACGGCATTACCGTCATTGGTCTGATTGAACATGGTGGTCTGAGCATCGATTGCCGAGGATACATAGATAAGAAGAACCAGTCCAGGATAAAGAGAAGTCTATTATCGCAGCGTCATTATTATTCTGATCACAATGATTTCTCAATGTTTTTCTAGGGTTGATCAGTCAAGGTCGGGGAATAGTCTAGGGTATTGCATGTCACTGCGAGAAACGCCCCAGTTGGTGTACCCACTGAGGGCCAACAGTGTCTCACTCAAGTTACAGGGCCCTGGTCTGGGGATGTCCGTTGGTGCGAGTCCGGGGAGACCAACTAATAAGCCAGTTTATACCGTTTCCAATACGGAGATGGCATCGCTGGTTGACTTCAAAACCCATATGGGTTGTGAACAGCCGCCTCATGGGACACGTTCTGCTTACGCACTACTTTGTGCAATCTATAGACCAGATGAAGCAGTTCGTCAGCAGACAGATCTTAGATCAGTGGTCTTCGCAATTCCATCAATCAAGACACTCCATCTTTCCCCAAAACACGTCATGAAGCTATTTAGCCGGTGCAGATGGTGTAAGCTTAAACGCGGCCGTCAGCAATAAGTGCATCTCAACATTGCAGATCTCCCAATTCACAAGAGGATATAAAGTCTTGATTGCCACGTCTTCCAGCTGCGTTTTGAGTCTCGCGGGTCCTGACAATTGAGGCCTTTATCGTCTTGCAGTACACGGCCATGGCTTCTGAAGTACTGACTGAAGGTCCGCTGGCGGGCCCTGTGGCTATGGAAGTGAACGACACGACACAACAATCCAGACCGACCTCCACTTTGGAGATTGAAGAACCTCGCAATGATGAGGACAACACAGTCTATCCGACTGGGCCGAAGCTATGGTCGACCATGGCTTCAATGGCAATCGCGTGCTTTCTCAGTGGACTTGTAATCTAACCCAGACCCCTTGAAACGATCGCGTATTGACACCTTTGACAGGACCTCACCATTGTCGCTGTCGCTGTCCCAAGCATCACAGATGAATTCCAGACCATCTCAGATATCGGATGGTACTCAGCTGCATAGTAAACCCTTCCCTCTTCCCTCTACAACCTCTCAGCTCTAACAATACCCTAGCGGCATGACCCTCAGCGCCTTCGTCTTTTTGTAAGTTCCCCAATCCCTCACCACTCCTCCACTAACATCTCCAGCTTCGGCCAAATCTACACACTCTTCTCCATCAAAGCCGTCTTCCTAATCGGCATCGCCACATTCGAAATCGGCTCTCTAATCTGTACTCTCGCACCATCCTCCGCGGTCTTCATCCTTGGCCGTGCGGCCAGCGGTTTAGGTCGAGGTGCCATCAACGGCGGCTTGTTCAAACTCCTGCGTCAATGCTTTCCACTGTCGAAGCAAGCTATCACTAATAGTTTCTTTGGCTCCATCCAGAGTGTCGGGCTTATCACAGCGCCTACGATTGGCGGTGCGTTGATAGATGCGTTTTCGTGGAGGGCTTGTTTTGGTGTTAATTTGCCGCTGGGCGTTATGTGTCTTGTCTTGACGGCTTATGGAGTTCACGAACAGCCCCCGCGTAGTGATGCGCCTGTTCTTACGCTGAAGGAAAAGGTTAAAAAGGTTGACTTCTTTGGCACGCTGTTGGCTGTACCGGCTATCACGTTTCTTCTTATGGCATTGCAATGGGGGGGCACAAAGTTTGGCTGGGGAACTTGGCAGATTATTGTACCTCTGGTTGTTTGCGCGCTTCTGTTCGTGGCCTTTGGATACTTGCAGTATCGTCAAGGTGATAATGCTCTATTGCCGCCGAGGATCTTGAAGCAGAGGAGTATTATTGCGGGAATGTGGTACGGTGCGTGCTGCGAGGGAGTTTTGGCTGTGACTGAGTACTACATGTCTATATACTTGCAAGGCGTACGTGGGTATTCGCCTACAAAGGCAGGTTTGCTGGCGCTTCCGATGGTTGGAGGCCTGGCTATCGCGTTCATCATCTCTGGTATTGGAACTACATGGATTGGATACTATTACCGTAAGTCAACTCCAAGCTCTCCCAAACAGTACTGACAGCCCTAGCCTTCATGTTGGCCACAAGCGTCCTTACACCTATTGCATCCGGTCTCCTCACAACTCTCAATCTTGAGGAACAAATCGCCAAAGCCGTTGGCCTCCTCACCTTTCTCGGCTTAGCAGTCGGTCTTGGTCTTCAAGGCCCGCAAGTAGCCTTGCAAGCTGTTCTCCCTATCGAAGACGTATCTCTTGGAGGTGCAGTCATCACTTTCGGTGCGGGAATGGGTTCTGCCCTGTGGATTTGTGCCTCTGCAACGTTATTCCAAGATCGCTTGTCAAAGGAGATCCAAGATGCTGCCCCGGGTACAAACACTACACATATTCAAGAAGCGGGTCTGTCTAAGTTGAGAGAGTCAATTGGTCCTGAGAGGTTGAAGAGTGTGTTATCTGGTTACGAAAACGCGGTTGTGCAGACGCTCTATATTCCACTGGCATTGGCGCTTCTCAGTATTATTGGTGCCGTAGCCATGGAGAGAAAGTCAATCAAGAAAAAGCGGTCTTGAGCAAGGAAGGAAAGGGAAGGGTTCTCTACCATGGATCTACATGTCAAGCACGTTTATTCCCGTGGTTCCCCTTTGACATAATTCCTATTCTTGGTTAGTGTCATGCATTGTCTTGCATTAGTACGTCATAACTCCATAACCCAGCCAGAATGACGAAGCGGCTGAAACTTTCTCGCCCAATTACCAGTTACGGAAATAATCCCAGGTGCCCTTATCCTGTCGTGTATATGACATCATAATCGTTAAAATCATTCGTTGGACCCCTAATTTGTTTGGACCCTGACAATCTCCTCTTGATATGCTTTTACTGTTTGCAAAGTTGAACAACACCATGCTCAATTAGAAGAGGCAAACGATTTAGTAACGCCTCGATACGAACTCACCCATGGCATTGCCATACAGGCCTATCAGGGCCGCTCCTGTGAAGAATGGGACAACTCCCTTAAGACCTCTCACCGAGCGAGCTGTGTCGAAACGCTCGACGATCATCAAGTCGGCATGCTTAGAATGCCGAAAAAGAAAGGCAAAGGTGGATTTGCTCAGGACTTGTTGGAAATTCAGTCGACTAATCCGCTGCAGTGCAATGGACAAAAACCAGTTTGCGTCAGCTGTTCGAAAAACGACCGAGAATGCGTATACGACTCCGACATCAGGGAATTACGGGTCAGGGGTCTACAGGAGGCGAACCAAAAGCTCCAAGACGAACTGGCAGCTGCAAAGCTTTTGATGAGACAGATGGCCAATGGCTCTGCTCAATTGAGAGGTGCCGTGTCGGAGTTGCTGGAGGAAGAAAAACAACCATCCGAGATATCCGAGCTGCTGAAAAGCGACGGTACCACCAATCTGAGGACAGACGAGGTGGACGATAGTCGCCTTTCTAGCAGATTGAACGATCCAATACTAGACGAGGCTGATAATGGCACTTCGTATTCCTTTCCAGTGGATGACTTCGAGTCCTTCAGTGCAGCCAGCTCGATTATGAAGCAAGAAGAGTCTTCGCCAGATAGTGACTCGTGCATTGCCATAGGGTCGGCATTTGGGACTACTTACACAGCAAACATCTCCACAGTCTCTACGCCTAATAGTTACACATCTACCGAAATGTCAATCGATTTTACACAACCAAACACTCCAGTGAGAATCAAGATATTGAGGTTGTCATATGTTCGATACTGACAAACTTTCACAGTCGCTTTTAGATGGCGCTAAGGGCATACCACTTTACCCATCACAGCTCTCATACTCTCAATCAGCGATAATCTCGACAAATAATCCTCTGCCTATCGAGTTACCTTCCCTGGCCCACCAACAAGATAACGAAAGAATAATCGCACACCAGACAGAGGCCACAAGTTTATTTTTTCAGCCGCTTTTTAATCATGATGATTATTACCTTTCAACCTCGATAACAACACCTATGCCGCAGAAGACACAAAGTGTAGACTCAGCGACCTTTGGATATGCAGAGAGCGCACACGCCAATTTCACAACTGTAAATAGTCCGGTCCTCGAAGGAGACGCAGAGCTTGGAGACAGAGAACACACAATTCATCCCAACTACGAAAATAACTTTGGAAACCTCGCGCTTTCGAATAGTATCAGAGCTAACGGATATCCAAGACATATACAGGACGCGCAAATACGCAACATCTTCGTGCCGAGCTGGGCTGCGACAACACTCAACACTGAACTGGATCCGGGAGAGATGAGCAATGCATTCGGCGACATCTATCAAAAGGCCACGAGTCTTCTCAAGAGAGGCGAGCCTGTGAACAAAGTGATTGGAGACTATCCAAACATTGCGGCCCTGTATGATCAGGATCAATTTGACAGGTCGTGTTTGTTGTCGCAGTGGGCTGCTCGCATGGTGCACAGCGTGAAATGTCAGGGTAATTAGCATACCTTGCCAATTGGCTGTCGTGGAAGCTGATGATTAGCCTAGGATATGACTTTACCTGCTTTGCATCAATGAATGTCTTTTGGTACATGATGCGATGGATGATCGATCCGTCGCCGGAAACATACGCTGCGATGCCAGAATGGATAAGGCCAACGTGAGACTCTCCAATCCCCTCAAGCACGAAATTTCTGACACTGGTAGTGCAAATCAGCTCTTCACGCCTCATATCAGCATGGCCGACTTTGTCCTCTGGCCTGCATTCCGCGATCTCGTGGTGCAGTTCCCGCAGCTTCAAGAGCGCATGGCGTGGCTGGCTGATATGTCGATGTATATTCGGTGCGAGTGGCCGTATACGCTGGAAGATGCGCTGAAACCAGATCCGATTCATGGAACTGTTGACCTTGTGGATTTGGCCAAGGTATGTTTGTTCTCTGGGCTGAAATGAAAATGCTGACTGTTGCAGGAGCATATTTGGGATTTGGGATGTTGGTCTGTTGGGCCTTCATTTAGGAAATTTGTCATGAACGCGGATGCATACCTTCAGATTAGGAATGGGTAATACATTAATTACAGACTCTTAAGCAGCGATAAGCGACGTGGAATGGTGAGGTTGCCGTGCGTTTCGATTGATACCCTGCATAACTGAATGCAGTGAGGATCAAGGTCAGTAGCCTCTATATACCCTATCTTCGTCCAATCTCCCATCGAATCCTCTCACTACAGCAGGTTAAGCCTGTTTCGTCTTCCGTAGTATAGTGGTCAGTATGCAAGCTTGTCACGCTTGAGACCCGGGTTCAATTCCCGGCGGGAGAGTCGCCACCTGTAATACACAGGACAATCTTTTTTGCTCATTTCAGTTACCTGTATATTATGACTTCATCGTATGTCAATTATTTATTCCTTTTGCATTAATGATTGGTATATGTAGCATAAAGTTATATGCTGCCCTCTGCCACTTATGCTATTAAACTGGCTATCTCTATGCTGGTCTGCTAAGTGCTTACCGCAGTGGTGTTTATGCGTCACTATGACGAATATCATCTTGCTGAAAGCCTAGTATTTGGCCAACACCACCTTGCGAGCAACAACGCAACTTCATCAGATCATTCTACAAAATGGACATGGCTGAGACCTCTGGTAAGAGCTTCGCGCACTCGCAAGTCTCCAAACCAATAGGGGGAGTCAGTTTCAGCACGAATCAACCACCCGATGCAATCCGACAGCTCATCCGCCAGTGGCTCACTGATGCTGAGGCCGAAAGGATCTTATCAAGGTTTCAAAATGCCTGTATCCCCAACCGCCAGGTGTTTTGGAGCGGCATGCTTCGTGAACAGGCCCAGCAATGGGCCGATGCTCATGGGCTGCAAACATTGACCACTGCACTCGGCCCACTGCTGTATCATGGTGGTCCAATTCCTCAGACGCAAGCCCGTCCGAAGTTCATCCACGGCGCCTCTATCATTTTCGCATGGTTTGTCTCTCAAGGTGACCTCGTGACTGTACTCTCTCATCCTCCGCCCCTGTTCTTTCACCCTTCCGGGCAAACCTTCTACCAACTATACGAAGAGCCTATCCTCAAGGGTAAGATGGGTAACAGGCCCGTGGGGAGGATTCACACGGCTCACCCGGCCGTCGAGATAGCTACCGACTTTATCTATCAGCTATGGCCATGCGATATCTCGTGGTTTTGGATAAAGATATTTGGAATTCCGGATATCGAGTTCCGATGGCGCCAAACCAAGATAGTTAAATCCAGTACACAGGTAATATTAATGGGCTGTGAGGCAGAAGCGACTCTATCACTGTCGTACTGATAATTTAACAGCAGCCAGGAGAGGCCGTCAGGTCAACATTGTCACTGACTTCAAAAAGACCAGAAACTCTAGGACCTAACAACGAGTCAGTGGCCGACACAAAGAGCAAGATAACGAAAATCGGACAACAGAAGACAAAGCAAACCAAGAAGAAGAAAGTGCCTAGTACGATAGTTGACCAAGTGAAGAACCCGACTACTAAGAAATCATTAAAATCCGGCACTTCTAGCAATAAACAGCAGTTGGTCAAAACAGCGGCGATAAGCAAGAAAGAAACCGCGGAGAGTGGCTTAAAAAGGAAGGCAAAGAAGAAGAAAAAGAAGAGCAAGAAGCAGAAAGTAGCTGCATTGGAAAAGTCTCAAGCTCAACTTGAGGCAAAGCTGGGCCAGAAGAAATCTGCGACGACGGCGAAAACCAAGGGTAGTAAAACGGGAGCAAAGGCTAAGCCGACGATTAAGTCTGTTACAAAGAATGTTAAGTGAAGAGATTGTAATACGGGCTACACGCCTATGACTCGGGTCATGAAGAACGGTTGAGCCTGTCGATGATGGCAGGATGTACGTATATGCAAGTGTATGTTATTCTATATGTTCTTGTATCGTCGAGATATCGGTAACTAGTATCGAGAAGGAGGCTTCTCTATGACTGATACCTGCTCGAACTCTTTCGTGACCCTAATTATCTGCCTCGTGCTCTCGTCATCCCTGTCGCTCTCTCGATCTTCGCCTGCAGCAACAGTAGCCCTGACATCCCCGTCATAAATCGGATGATGCTTCCCACGAACCTGGCCAATTGTGACGAGGTTGATGTCATCGGTCCCTCTTGCGTACGAACTGTCGTCTTTTCGCAGTGCCTTGAAGAGCTTTCGGAGCATGGGCATTGATCCGGCGATGATGCCGAGACTGCACTCCACAATCGTCCAAAGGATGATGTTGCCAATGCAGTCTGAATAGGTCAGTCAAAAGTATGATACCTGTGTAGATGAACTTACAAAGTTGGTTCGAAGGTTGAGAATATGCAGGGGAGTATGGAAGGCGAATAATAGTTGCCACTGATGCCCTACCATGTGTTAGTGGGAGTCTCCACGTACCGGGTCGAGACCTACAATGCGCCGATGCCCATAACCACGTTCGCCATGATCTTCAAAGTCCCGTGCATCTGAACATTCCACAGAATGATCACTGGCAGTATAGCGACAGACCAGTCCACCACGATATTGATCCCCGACACAACATATGTCAGTACTGAGAGTATTCCTTGGTCCATACATGTTCCTGTACTCGGATCCCACGATGCGCTCAGCGGTCTGCACCTGACAAGGCCGATAATTCCTGCTACCAGTGTAGTGAGGACTGTCAAAGCTATCAAGCCCCAGAGAAACACTTTAATTCTCTTGTTATCCGTGACACGAAGGAGCTGAGCGCAGATGGATATCTTGATGAACAAAGAGTTGCTGATATAGAAGATCTGCCAAAACGTCACGGCCTAAAGCATGGTTAGAAGTGGCAATCGGATTGCCTGGAGGACGTACCTTGAAGCCCTCTATCACCATAGCTGCGTTGAGCTTAGAGTCACGCGTCCCAATACCGGTAAAACTGCCCCAGACGACGACTCCATTGTGCACCAAGTTGAGAGTCGCGCCGATGCACATAAGCCAATCCTCAAGTCCGAAACAATGATGCGTCACTCTAACCCAGATTCTCAAGCCAACAACAACGATAATCATCGGCGTGAAGATGATGGTAATAGCGAGAAGCGCTGCAGCAAGACCAGTTGGTTTGACTGCGTGCCATGCTTCCGAAGCCTCTGCCATAACAGGCAGGTATGATGACGCGAAAAACAATCCGAAAAAGAGAGTCTTTGAATGTCGAGTAAGTTGGGCTACATGAATACTTAGCTGGATGGCTCATGTCCGCGAGTAATTACCGTGGTTGGTTAGATGACCAACCCTGTTAATGTGTCGAGCTTTAGCCAAAATGCTGACATTTATGCACCAGAAGACCAGAATCAGCTTCCGATGCCAGGAATTAAAGTTCACTAGCTTGTAGAACCAACAGAAGGGGAATGAGAGAAGAGACACCAAGACAGCCATAGCTCGAATCTAGTCACTAGCCATGGTTCCTCTCTGCCGCGCCTCGAAGGACCAAACACTCTCTAAGAAACTACTATCCTGATTTGTAGCGTATTCAAGCTCAAAGCCAGTGCTACCATCTCCAGACTGAACTTGAACAGATCTAAAGCCCTTGCACGCCACGAATCCTTAATCCCTGCATCGGGGTTAGCTGTTTCCCTGGACCAACACGAGGGAGTATCCGAAGTGGGCTAATCTAATCTGGGCGGATTTGTGCACGAATGATTCAATATTTCGTAACAGGGAATTTATGCGAGCGTCGGGGGAGTGCATGAGACTGCTTGTGGCCTGATGATCTGATCTGGCTGTCAGGTATGATGCGGCCATTTTGTCGGTCTTCCGTGAGCGCTGAGAAGTTCGTCTAGAAGAAATCTTGGGAGTGTGATTTGCAAGGCAAGACAATCGACCTCAGAATTTCGATGGAATGGCCCTGGAGTCTGCGCTGAGGATCGGTCCCAAGCAAGCGCCATGCCGAATGTGATGGAGTTTCAAACATGCAGCTTTAGAATACCAGGATCCAATGGTCCAGGAGCTGAACTCAAGGGTAATGAGGGGTTTAACAAGGATAGAAATAAAGCACGTTCCTCGATAACAAGGAGTCTTCTTTGCTTTTACCACTCTGTTGTTACCTGTTTTTGCCTGACTTTGAGCTGATCAATATGTCCGCCTACGACGTTAAGGGCAAGAATGCCATAGTAACTGGTGCAGGTTCTGGTATGCCATATCATCCCGTTTATTACTTGCGGGGTGGACAGTTAACCGAGCAATAGGTATTTGCCTGGCCTTCGCCCAGCAGCTGCTTGAGAACGGGTGCTCCGTTGTGATAGTTGATCTGAAGCTCCGCCCCGAAGGAGAGGAGCTCATCAGCAAATGGGCGACCACCGAGGGCAACAAGCCCACTGTCCACTTTCATAAAACTGATGTTAGCGACTGGGCTCAACTCTCATCTCTATGGGACGAAGCGCTCGAGAAGCTTGGTCAGATCGACATCGTCTGCAACGGCGCTGGCATTTATGAACCCCCATCAAGCACCTTCTGGAACCCTCCCGGAGTCTCTTCTTTATCTGAAGATAAGGCTGACGGTAACCCGGGTGTCTACAAGACCTTTGCTGTAAATGCACTCGGCCCTATTAGGTTGGCACAGATTGCTATGGACTACTGGCTACAGAACCGTAACGTGCAAGGCAACCTCCTCTGGGTCGCCAGTTGTGGAGGATACATGCACTCGCTACAGACGCCGCTTTACTTCGCTAGCAAAGCAGCCATCGTTAGTTTCGTCAAATCGCTGTCGAGTGTCCGCAAGCGCTTCGGCATTCGAAATGCAGCCGTTTGTCCGGGTGCCGTGCACGTGAGTATCTGCACCAACAAGCTTCCCTGTAAGGCCTTCGCTGATTATCCATTCAGACGCCCATCTTTCATCCAGAGTACTGCCGTGACAGAATGCCACCGAAGACTTTGGGACTCACCGCAGAACAATGCGCAAATGTCATGTTCCAGGTGCTCACCGAAGAGAAATACGGTGATGGAAATATTGTTGAGACGGCGCTTATCGGGAATAGAGAGAGCAATTCGGTCAATGTGCGAGAGGTTCCCATGGAAGCGCTATATCCTACTGTCGTAGCTGAAGGATCGCATGATGGTCTGTATGAAGGGGAGGAGAAGTTGGCGAAACAGCTTGCAGAGAAGGGAATGAGAGAATAATATGAGACAGCCTTGAGATAAATAAGACAACGACCTTTTTTCTGCCTTTAATGCTGACTGTGTTATGAACAGCCAGTGGTATGCTTATTGTTGACAGCTGATCACGCTTACGCTTGGCTTTGGCTTATTGCGGATGTGAAGCGGGTTCTGTGCGGACTTTATGCGGATTTAAGGGTCATATTACTAGATTTTGTCAGCAAGAGTATCATTTAGACGAGTATTTCGTTACATTCAAGATCCTTTGATGAGAATATGACGTTTTTGGGTCGCTGATTTGTCATATCAGAATGGGAACAATAAGATAAAGATGTTGCTTGGGTTCAGTAGCTTAACCATTCCTCTTGCTTGCATCAGATCTGACAAACGAGCTGTCAAGATGAGATATTTAATCCTCTCGCTACTTCTTTCAACCTCTTTCTTAGGAGCCGCTCAAGCCCAAGGCCTTCCTCCAGCTTTACCGTTTTCGACAGGCTTTAATTCTTCGTTTTCTCTGTCCGCTGCACAAATCAAGGAAGCAAACCTTTCAGAAACTGTAGCAGACAGTGTCAATACCGTCATAAATTTCCATCAATCTAGTCTTGCGAATGGTGGTCCAAAACAAGATGACTTCTACACACTCCCTGAGAAACCAACCGATCTTCGACCTGGTCAGGTCCTCAAGGTGCAAGAAGTAACAGACCCAGCACCTTTCTCAGTTGCACCTGGATCCTCCCTGAGTAGAATCCTCTATACAACTCGTAACTTCAACGGAACGATTATTCCAGCCAGTGCATATATCCTCTGGCCGTTTCTGCCCCGTCAATTCAATAGCAAGACCAACGGCAAAGCCCCTGCGGTTCTTTGGGCCCATGGAACGTCGGGCTACTTCATTGACTCTGCACCTTCGGCGCATCGTGGTCTGTACTTCGAGAACGTGGTCCCTTTGTCACTTGTAAAAGAAGGCTATGCTGTTGTTGCGCCGGACTTTGCGGGTCTCGGAGTAGACAAGTCATGGGATGGGAGTGAGATTCCGCATCAGTACTTTGCTACTCCTGCTGGCGCCCAAGACACTCTCTTTACAATGGAAGCTGCGCTTGAGGCATTCAGCAACCGCCTTAGTGGGAAGTTCGCCATCATGGGCCATAGCCAGGGCGGTGGGATTGCTTGGGGTGCAGCGGAGGCGTTAGCCAAAGGGAAAGATACCAGTGGAAAAAAGGCTTTCGTGGATCTCATGAAGGCATACGTTGGCACCATCTCTATTGCACCCGTCACAAAGCCGTTGACTACTCCTCAACTCTTTAGCAGCTACAGTGCATCCATAGCTCTGTCGAGCATCTTCACTGACTTCAAGCCCAACCAATGGTTGACCCCACTGGGTGTCGTGAGACAAAAGCTGATGAAGCAGATCGGAGGGGGTGTTCCAGCTGGGCAGCAGCTGTTCTTCACTGAGCCTCAGAGCGTTTTTGAGAAACAGGACTGGTATAACTCATCTTACCACGCTGCTGCCTTTGACAAGCTTGGCAGTGTCGGAGACAAGCCTTTCGCGGGTCCTCTTTTGGTGATTCAAGGTTCCGAGGATGTCATCATCGCAGCTACGACTACCAACAAAACTGTCACGGATACCTCCAATATGTACTCGAGCAGCTCTATGAGTTATATGTACGTCGATAAGTTCGGTCATACTCCGATCATCTCAGGTGTCCGAAGCCTCTGGATGGCTTGGCTGGATGACAGATTCCAGGGCAAGAAGCAGCAAAGAGGACTCGAAAGAACATATGTAAACGGTTGGCTAGGCGATCATAAGCACTTCCTTGGAAGTAATGGCTATCTTCAGTGGAGTGGAGCACCGGAGTATACTTATCAGAACCCCGGCGCTATCTAGCTTCAATGATGACTCAGGTGGGTATCGAGAGGCTCTCCATACATTCAGTGTTGGTGAGCAGTCATCATGACCATTCCGTATAGTACCAGCTGGAGACTAGTTAGTTCAATTCACATACGCCCATACCTATCAGAAGACTGGGTATCCCATTCAATGCCTATCTTATGCTGTTCAATCACTATCATTATATCTGACCAACGATGTTCTAATCTGTGGAAGCGGTCTGGCTATATGGTGTCTGCCTCACTAAGCCCAACTCTGCGAAGTATCTTCCTGGCTATCTCTTGTCAAATCAATGTAATCGCACTCATCTTGACCTGCGCCCTGAAATTGATCCTTCTCGCTATAGCCTTCCAGGGGATCATGAGGATGTAGAGGATTTGCTTGGCCAAGCTGCGGTTCGGGAGTTCGTCCTCGTGCTTCAAGTGATAATAGACCAGTGATGACTGGTAATCCAGAAGGTGTTGTTTCCTTGGAGATATCTCGTGATAAATCTCTACCTGGAGAAGTTGAAACAGTAGACAAAAGCGTGGGGAACAGTGGTGAGGGACTTGGCTTTGGAGTAACTTGGCCCCCAGGAGTGGATGGAGTTTCTTGTCTATCTCCGTTGGAGCTGTCGAATAGGCGGTCTGTGTTCGATTCAGGTGGCTGGGTTTCTGGACGTTTTGAGATAACCCGGGCCGAACTATTGAAAGAAAACTCGTAGGCTGAAGGTAAGGTAACTGGAGCATCTGAACGAGGAGGCTCAAAAGCCGGAGAAGATGTCGCTAGAACAGAAGCTGAAGAATCTTGTGAGGGCCTGTAGTCAGAGTCGTTCGGGTCGTCGATGTCAAATTGCAAATATTGACGCGACCTGAAAATCGAATCCTGGGGGATAGAGTAGCAGTCAGAGTGTGCTCGAGATCGGGCATTATCGCCTCTCTGGGAACTATACTGCCTTCCAGCTACCGACCCCATCATCGACAGCCCCTCTAATTTCTGAGAAACGACTCTATCAACTTCACTGATTATCAAATCCTTCTCCAGCGAGCAGATTTGATGCATCATTAGGCCTAAAAGCAAAGGAGTCACCTTCTTGCTGGCCATGTCATCAAGCTCCATGGTGGATTGGTCATCTAGCAGGCTTTGGACCATCGGGACAACGGCTCGTCGCTGCTCAACTGTCCTTTCGCGACGTTGTTTTGACAGACTGAACTCCCGGTGACGGACGAAGTTCCCGCCAATGGTTGGCTCATCGAATACATGTTGCCACTGTTCGATGTACGAAGCTATCAAAGGTTTGAAAACTCGTGTGGCCCATGTATGCGCGTTATCAAGGATCATTTGGAGCGCAACAACATCAGCAAGCCTGGTCATTTCACCGTTCCAAATAACACGCATGATCTCATTTCAAGTCAGCTAAAGGTATCCAAAGAGATAGACAGACTTACATATCCCTCTCTGCGTCTCTTGACTATTTCCTCTGTAGTCTCTCTGTGGCAGCACGGGGCGTCAAAATCTGTGGCGTAATACATAATCCACACTTTAATGCTGGGTCCTATGGTGGTGATAACGGGTATGGGGGGTATGTGCGCTTGTTTGGGTAGCTGTATGGCATACTGAGCTGTGTGCCTGATCAAACTAATCGCACATGCTGCAGCATTAGCAGCCTGGCAACACACATCTCTCACGGGTCCATTATTCTGCTTCTCTTTCTTGTGTTCGACCACAAGCCAAGGGTAACATTTGAGATTGGCTTCCAGTGGTGGCTTTTCAAATAGGTGAGAGGGTGCTGGTTCGAGGCCAAATTTATGTAATCTCTCAAGCGTTGACCACGTAAACGGTTCCATGGCAGATATCTCTTGAGACCTGTTCCACTGCCTAGCATTGGGGTCTACTACAGTAGGAATCCCGGCTGGATGACGGCTGTGATAAATAGGAAGGAAGAAAGCTTGGTCTGGTTTAGGGCTACTGAGAACCTTGAAGGGCACTATTTTGGTCTCCTTATCTTTTTTGAACAGGTCCCAGAGACCATTGGTCTCTCTTGATGACTGAGTTAGCTTTCTGGTAGATACAATAAAGACATAAGTCTGCATACCTCTTGACTGTATCATGATAATATTTATTGTACGACACGCTTCAGTATACTGTCAGCTCAGATGCCCAAGTGAAGCCTATAATGAGTTTACCGTCTAGTATCATCTTTAGATATTGAAAGAGAATCGGCCAGTCTTTTGAAAAAGTGGCTTGCGAAGAATTCTTGCCACTCGTGCTCTTTGTAGCCACCGTTAACAAGACTGTGCGCCTCGCTCAAGGTTTTCTGCGCCTCGACTAGAGCAGGATCTGGATTCGGGCCATATAGTAAAGGCTTCAGCTTATCATCGGCAATAAGCTCATTCTTATTGATCAAGTCTTCTCCATTGACTACACAAGAAAGGTCTGTGATTAATCTCCGTACGCGCTCTACGTGCGGAGGGAACACATTGACCGGGATCAGAGGTTTCTTCTCATCGTAGAAAATGTTCCTTCGGCCGAGTTCATATCGATCCCAAGTCATATTGCGGTAGAAACAAAGATGGTATACTGGTATGAGGGAATATGGATGGTGGAAACAGTTACGTGGGATAAAATCACGCAGCTATATATAGAGCAGCTAATCAGCCTACCCCTGGTACGTACAGCGAAAGATTCGGCGTCAATTCCGTTACAGGAGCTTTCGCCTATCTTCCTACGGTTTAGTCTTTTTTTTATTGTCTCTTTTATTTGCTCGTTTTGACCATATGTTGGCTGACCCATGCAACTTATCAACCAACTGCATAACATTGCGTTTCAGCTGTTGGCTAGGAAAGCTGATAGGGTGTAAGATGTAGGGTTACTTCCTTCTATATGTGGAAGGTACTTCGGATGTGTGGGTCTCAGCGAAGCAACCCGCTATCCCATCAAGTTGGCCGAGGCGCTGTTGGTAAACATTTTCCTTCTATGCATGACCAGGAAAAGGCTCTGGGTAGGTATGTAGGCAGTTTTAGCACTCTGGATCAAACAGGGGCTACCGAATCACTCAATATTGCCAGCGATGCTCGCTCTAAGGGCACCAGGTTTTCGTCGAGCAGCTTGAACTGACCTTATTATAGGTCTTGAGAAGCATGCAAAAGTTGAACATAGGGACCAATTAACTGTATGTCGAGGAAATGCTAGAGTCGACATGCCTACATACCTACCCAGAACTTCATTGAGTGCAATTTTAAGATTTCTCGCCCAGTAGTGAGGCAAAGCCAGATGTCGATGGCGTGGAGCGACTGTTCACTACATTTACGTACTTCTGATACTAAAGAAAAGTATTGGAAAGAACGCCTTGGCCAGATCAGAAACTAAAATACAGTGGTGGTGCTAGATCTGCGTGCTTTTAAAAGTAGGACTAAAAGTTTCTTAGCCTAGTCTTAACATCAGTCTATCACGAAGCGAAATATCCTCACTCCCAGGCTGGAAATGGTGTTCGCACCCTTTCTCTCTTCTATAGAGAAGCTGATAAGAGGCGGATTAGTAGCGAGGACAGTGACGATTAGCAAATAATCGTTATTATATGTTCTGTACCACTGCGCTTCATCTTTACTTATAAAACTCCTATCACAGTCTCCAAGATGACAATACAATCTATATGGGATTACACCTTTGCCAATTTGACATACACATTCTTCGGTGATCGCGTCAACGCGAGCATCTCATCCTCCTTCGCCAGCTCAGGCTTAATCGGCTCCAGCTTAAACACCCAGAAGAACAAAGTAATAAATATCTTTATCTCGATATAAGCGAGCTTCTTGCCAAAGCAGCCACGAGGCCCCAGTCCAAATGCCTGAGCCGGTCTCTTCTGCGGATCAAACACGGTCTCCTCCTCGCCCTTATCGTTGACACTCGTCGTCAGCCATCTTTCGGGAACGAATTGCGCAAGGTCTTCGTCATCAAAGAGCTGTGTCCTTTCCATGTGTGCTAAAGCAGCTTCAGATCTCTTGGTAGTGACGGGGATGGTGGGCATGACGACGCCTGGACCGTTGCCGAGGAATCCAACGGTTGTTCCTTTGGGGATGAATTTTCCCAGGATCTGGGTGTCGACTGTGGCTTGGCGGAGAGTGACGGGGGCGACGCGGGAGTGTCGAAGCATTTCCTCGATGACGGCGTCGAGGTAGGGGATGTGAGCTTTGAGGATCTCCTCAGTTGTTGGGACACGGTTGTCCTTTTTGGATTGAGGATGTGCGTTCACGATGGCTTCACGGAGGAGTAATTGCACGCGTTGATTAGCAGTCATGTACTTCATTCCCCATCGGAGAACAGCGGATGTCGTTTCGTGCCCGGCAACCAAGTATCCCATCAGCTTCAAACTGTCAGCAAAATCACTACACATACCCAAATGGTAACGTACCTCGCTCATGATGGTTTGACTTCGATAGTTGGGCTTCCGCCCTTCCTTCTCGGCAATTGCATCCTCTCTCGCAAGCATGTTATCCAAAGCACAGCGTTGCGGCTGACCTGACTCTCTCCGTTCAATGCTCTTGGCAATCTCACGATCCCTCAATCTATCACGCCCCGCTCTTGCTCGTCGCATTTTGGGCGACAGATTGCGGTAGAGGAAGTGATGAATAGTGGGAAGAGGTGACCTCATTGAAAGACCGACACTGTCTGCAAGAGTGGTGAAGCAGCTCTGTTCCTCGTCGATAGAAACGTCCTCGAACTCGAAGAGGTCATCTTCTCCACCTGAAACGGTTTTCGCCTTGAGCTCTTCGAGTTGTCTGCCAATTTGTCCGTCTCCAGAGTCGATACCAAAAGAAGCACCGAGGATAATATCGAGTGCTGAGTTGTGGATGTCCTGAGCTATATCGAATGGTCTGCCGCCTGATAAGTCAAGCTTGCGGTCCCAAAGCTTGAGAAGAACACTGAACTTGTCGTGGATCTCTGGAGCCGAGGCCTATCTAAGTTAGCGAACGCTCTGATGCATAATATGTGTCTTGCTACCTGATGAAGAAAAGTTGGCGCCATCAAATCACGAATCAATTCCTTGTTCTTCTTGAACTTTGGGTCCGATGACTTCAATGTGATGTGATGGCCTGGTACAACACCGTTGAACTGCTCCCAGGTCACGTTACTTCTATCAAACTCCTTCAAGCGACGCATACAAATGTCTGATGACTCAAAGTAATCCGCAACGAAGACCCACGGTGCGCCGAAAGGTCTCATGAAGACCTGGACGATAGGCGATTGATGACGCGCAGGTTGCTGCGCCCACCATTCTCGACGATTGGGAGCATCTCTGAACTCAGGGATATCGCCCATGAAGGATTTGACCGCATTTTCGTTATACGGGATTCCGGGGATTGGCTTGGGAAGTAGCCAGCGTCGCAGAAGGTAGAGAGCACTGAGAATTGAGAAGCCCAGGGCTAAGGTGAAGTCTTTTGGAGCCCGCTCCGACAGCTCAATGAGACGAGACAACATGATGACTGGTTGCAGGAGTAAGCAAAGCAAGTTTTACTGGGTGTAACAGGTCTTTATACACCTTGCTAACGGCCCAATTCGTAAGATAGCAGTAAACTTTAATCCGAGAGGGAATTGCCGAAGTTGCTAGGATCTTGCGTGTCCATTAAATGTCATCTTATTGGTTCATCGCAGCATACTTCCGCAATCTCATTAGTGGAGGCGCAAGGCTTGCGGGGTTGCGCGATGTCATCTTTTAGCGGCTTCGGGCGTCGAAAAAGACAGTGATAATGGTATCTTCATCAAGCTCAATTTACTATTGAAGATTGCTATAAACTCTTCAACGGCGACAACAGTGAGAGCATTCGAGCGATGCGTTTTGAAGAATCCAACACGAAAGCGAAAAGGATGAAAAACAGTCTCCAGATCTGGAAATTCCTTTGAGATGGTTGTCGCCGTCTGAGGTAAGCGGAGTTGATCACTGACATCAGACTGGACGCCGCTACTCATCTGCACCGCATGAAACGTCACACTATAGAGTTCAGGGTGTTCCCGATAACCTCCCGCGGATGCCGACTCCATGCCGACGTTGCCTTAGAATCACAGCGGGACAATAACCAGTATCCCGATAATTTGCATCTCTTCTATTAGTAATAGTAGCCTCTCTCTCACTAAGTATCAATCTATGAGAGGATAGAAAAGTCGATCAATAAGGAAAACCGATCTCAGCCTGCACATCAGAAGGATTGACTGGAGTGTTGAGTCAAAGAAACGACGACAAAGTAGGTCCTGTAGGAAACGATCACATACAGTAACAAAGAACGAAAGTATTAGAGAAGATATGGGAAACTTAACTTCGATCCGCTACGATAGCTCAAGCGGCGAGGAAAACATATGGCTGAGTGAAAGAAAATCCATCAATGTTCGACGATATCTTACCCATCCGAGTGGCGACAGAATTTTCTTTTTCTGTTTGTATACTTTAAGAGGCTTTCTGTGGTGTTTGTGAGGTCGCCGAGCATCTCCCTCCCTTTCTGACCTTCTCTGCTGCCGTTGCTGAGCTTCTTCTTCTTCTCGTTCTAATCTCCTCTGCTGCTCCCGTCGTCTTCGTCGTCGGCTGTCTCGTCCACGTCTGGCCTTATCGCTGCTCGCTCTTGGGTGTCGATTGACACTGTTGAGGAGTCGCTGTGGATATAAAACCACGGTTTCTTCTGCTTCTGGCGCTGCTGGAGGTGCCACTGGCATCACTGGTGTCTCGATATCTTGTGGTGTCGTGGAATCTTGTCCGGTCATGATACCTCCCATCTCGACATCGGTGGTTGGAACCTCAACTCCAGCGTCTGCACTCCTGAGTTGTGCCTCTTCTGGAGTTGCGTCATTGGTTTGTTCCTCTAGTTTCTCTGAAGGGCTATCTTGGCTTTGAGGTTGCTCGAGAGCGTTTCTGATCTCGTCGTTTTCTTGCCGAAGCCGCTCAATTTCCCGCTGTAACTCAGCGATCCGGTTTTCTTGAATAATCTGAGACGCTGGATCCTGTAGAGGCCTAAAGCCGGGGACCGGGGATGTTCGAACATCGTCGGCCATCGTACTGTCTTTGCGGCTCTGTTCGAGTTGCTTTTCAAGTTTTTCTTTGTTGTCCTTGAGAGACAACTTCTCGTCCTCCAGTCTTTTTATGTCTTTGCCTGCTTCTCCAAGCTGATCAAAAAGTAACGTATTGCGGTCTTGAGCAGCGTCAATGTCTGCCTCGACCTCTTCACTCCAACCCGCCAATTTCTCAAACCTCTCTTTAAGCGATATGTTGCCTGGGTGCTCAATCAACTCCTTTCTTCTTGCGCATCGCTTTCTGCGAAGTTTCGCAGGAGTGACATTTTCTATTTTTGAAAATTCATGCTCTGAGGGCTGGATTTCCCGTCCTGGTTCCGCGACTGAACGTAGACGCTGAGTAAGATCTCTCACCTGTTGTTCAGCATTTTCACGCTTGAGGTTCGCTTGATGGAGCGCCATCACCAGAGCGTGCACATTCTGCATAGGTGCAAAGCCAAAGTGCCATTCTCGAGAGGTCTCGTAAATATCAAATAAAGCTTTGGGGACACTGAAAGCTCTCTTGAAATGTTCTGGTGCTTTTGGTAAGTCTGGCTCTGGTTCTTTGACTTCTTCGTCAGCAATGCTAACTTCCTGAACAGAGCTCGCAGAGCTGCTGTCAGGTGAGCATGGCCGTGACGGCCCAGATGATGACTTTGATGAAGACACCGATGAAGTGCGTGAGTAACGTCGATGTCTTGATGGCGGTTCCAATGATGGTTTCGGTATCCCGGTAGGATATTGGCATGTCGAGGGACTCCCCAGTCGAATGCTGTGTGATGATTGTCTAGCAGAATCTGCCAAGTAAGAGTTTTGTGCCGGCGGGGCTTGGTCTGTGGCCAAGCGGTATTTTGATGGACCAGCACTAGCCATGGCGCATTACTTGGGACTTATTGACCATAGCATAGCATAGGCGACTGAGACTTGAATTTATATGAACTTTACACAGCTTGAAGGTACTTCAAAGAGCCTCAGATTAATCTCGATATGAACTCACCTAATTGGTCCACACAATTGTGTACACAGAGCCTACATCAATGTGCTGCATTTTTGGGGGCCTCAAAATCGAGGGCGTTCGTCAGCAGACTCTTCTGGGCGAATAATGAGCAATAACCTCAGCCAACTACGTCTTACGTGCCATTCGCTTCGCGCTCATCGCCTAAACTGGACGTGACGGCAGCCTCGTTTTGGAAACGAAGAAGGGCACGTCAGCTATAGACGGTTTACTGCGACGCTTGCATTTTATAAACCGAAGAAAAGCGCGAGTTGCCCGTTCTTGTGTGACTGGAACCCCCACGATGCGAGTGTTGAGGCTTATATCAATCGCCAACAGCGGCTGGAAATATTGGGGGTATTGGGTCTACCATCTGAAAGCATTCAGACTTTCAAGACAGTCGGACATCGAGGTGCAGCAAAGTGCATATACTATTATTCTCAACGTGCCACGTCAATTTATAAGTATCAGTCACGATGGTAAGCATTTGGAAGTAGTGGTGACGCTTAATCTGATGATCCCGTGTAGCATTTAGCTCCCTTGTCGTGGCTGATTTGACTTGACTTTATTATTACATATCGCGTTTACCTGTATTAGTTCAATTGACATAAGACATTAATTTCAGATGAGTCCTTGATACCAGCCCAAATGAAAACTTCTCAATTTCAATATAAACAAGGCGGGGCTAATTCAATCAGGCCAACGAACTGCCGAGGGCAACGTTGCATCCGGTTAAAACTCATAAATCTAGCCAAAAGGATCCAAAGAAAGCCCCATTCAATTATCTGACGATCTTGAATCAACAGCATGACAGACACGACACTCCACGTTTGTGGGGGACTATCACCCTCCGGGGCCCCGGATCGCAACTCCAAAATCCATCGCTACTTACCCTGTACCACCGGCTTACTCCCCGATTGGCTCTATTCTGCAAGCGGTGAACAACGGAGTTTCCGCGACCCTCGTCCAATGACGTATTTTCGGGGCTTGTCGGCTAATCACCGGCTTATTCGCTGTTCATGCAACAAAGCTCAGGTAACGCGATGAACTGATAAATACAATCAACAAAACCTCCGCTTCATTTCAAGATGAGGATCTGCGAGGTAGTGCCAGACATGATGTGGTCGACCAAACTCTTGTGTCTTGCGCTACAAGTCACGTCTTCGTTCTCTCTCCCCGCTGAGATTCCGACTGAAGAGTATCCATCGCGTAAGATCCGCCTAGTAACTTTGACCCCTGATGGCGCTAAGCTAACCTTTGACAGCGAAAGGAACTGGTAAAGGAATTTGGAAAGATGCGTATGCAAAAGCGCAGCAATTCGTGGATAGATTGACACTCGAGGAGAAAGTCAATGTTACGCGCGGTTTCGCGGCTGATAATGTTTGCGCTGGTAACACGGGTACGATTCCGCGCCTTGGATGGCCGGGTTTGTGTCTCCATGATGCAGGCAATGGAGTGAGAGCGACGGATTTTGTTAACTCGTATCCTTCTGCTTTGCATGTTGGGGCAAGTTGGGATAAGAATTTGACCTATCAGCGGGGGTATTATATGGGGAAGGAGTTCAAAGCCAAGGGAGGTGAGTATCAGCATCTGAGTTGACTTCTTATATTGACTTTGATGAGTCAATGTCCTTCTTGGTCCAAATGTTGGACCGTTGGGAAGAACGCCCCTTGGCGGACGAAACTGGGAGGGCTTCTCGGTTGATCCGTATCTCACCGGCCAACTCAGCGCAGAGTCCATCATCGGGCATCAAGACGCCGGAGTCATCGCCAACGTCAAAGTCAGTTACCCCCTCCCACCCATGGCTGCCACTAACATCCCCAGCACTTTATCGCCAACGAGCAAGAAACCTACCGTCGCCCTTACTTTGGCATCGAAGCAGTATCCTCCAACGTCGACGACAAGACTCTTCATGAGTACTACCTCTGGCCCTTTGTGGACTCTGTAAGAGCAGGCGTCGCATCGGTAATGTGTTCATACAACCGCATCAACGGAACATATGCCTGCGAGAACAGCAAGCTCATGAATGGAATTCTCAAGACTGAGCTTGAGTTTGATGGGTTTGTGTTGCTGGATTGGAATGCGCAGCATAATCTTGAGAGTGCGAATGCAGGACTTGATATGGTAATGCCAATGGGTGGAAATTGGGGAGAGAATTTGACAATGGCTGTTGAGAATGGGACTGTCAAGGAGGATCGGGTTACTGATATGGCTACAAGGTATGTAATCCCAAGTATGGAGTGAGTGTCTACTAACGGTGGCAGAATCCTGGCTGCTTGGTACCTCGTTGGCCAAGACGTCGACTTTCCAACCCCCGGCATCGGAATGAAGAACCTCTCCCTTCCTCACGAGCAAGTCGAAGCTCGCATTCCAGAATCGCGGCCAACTTTACTGGAGGGCGCTATCGCGGGCCATGTACTCGTCAAGAATGAAAACAACACCCTACCCTTGGCTCAAAAGCCCAAGATGATCTCTGTCTTTGGTTATGATGCCACTGTCGCCAAGACGAAGAATACGGATAATCTTTTCCAGTTGGGCTACACTTCCTCGCCAGAGATGGGTCAAGCTGTTCTTGGTACTGAAGAGCATTTTGATCAAGCTGCCAAGGGAGGGACTATTGTTTCCGGCGGTAGGGCGGCTGCTAACTCACCGCCATATATCAGCGATGTAAGTCTTCTCTTTTCCTTCGAAGAAGTCTACTAACGAAATACAGCCCCTCAGCGCGATTCAGCAGAGAGCCGCGAAGGATGGAACTTGGGTAAACTGGGACCTTTCATCCTCTAACCCCGACGTGAACGGCGCAACTGATGTCTGTCTTGTCTTCATCAACGCCATGGCGACAGAAGGTTGGGACCGCGATGGACTCCACGACGACTTCAGCGACGCTCTGATCCTCAACGTAGCATCCAAATGCGCCAACACGATTGTTACAATCCACGCAGCAGGTATTCGTCTGGTCGATCAGTGGATCGAACATCCCAACGTCACAGCAACTATCATCGCTCATCTTCCAGGCCAGGACAGTGGCGAGGCGCTTGTGAAACTTCTTTATGGCGAGGCAGATTTCTCAGGAAAATTGCCGTATACTCTAGCCAAGAACGAGAGTGATTATACTCCTTACAAGCCCTGTGGACTGGAAGAGGGGAGCAAGGATCCGCAGTGCGATTTTACTGAAGGCGTGTATCTTGACTATCGCTCCTTTGACGATCGGGATGTCACCCCGAGGTTTGAGTTTGGGTATGGCCTTAGCTACACTGAGTTCGAGTACTCTGACTTGGTAGTCAAGGTTGCCGAGACAAGTGCTTCAGCTGCTGATGACGATCTTTGGAGTACGTTTGCCACCGTTCAAGCAACAGTCTCCAACACTGGTAAGCGAGACGGCGAGGAAGTTGCTCAACTGTACGTTGCTATTCCGAACAGCCCACCTAAGCAACTCCGAGGCTTTGAGAAAGTCAAGATCATCAAGGGGGAATCTGCTGATATCCCATTTGAGCTCACAAGACGTGATTTGAGCGTTTGGGACGTCGTTAAGCAAGATTGGACTCTTCAGTCAGGCAACTACACCGTTTTCGTCGGCTCCAGCAGCCGTACCCTCCCGCTGAAGGAGTCATTCAGCATAGAAGTTTAGAAGCCAAATCTATAAACTTTTAATTACAATATCCGTACAAGAAAAAACGAGTTACTGTGTTCCCTCATTACTAACACTCAACCCCCCACATTGCTCAAGTATCAACCCTGGAACTCCAAACCTCGGTAGTAGAATCCTTGCTTTTGCAAGCTGCGTAGATAACCAAGCCTGATTCGTTTTGCTGATTGCTACAGAGAGTGACCACATGAAACGATAAACTTGGCGGGGGTCTTCTTCGAGAGCCTTTGTGGCGACGCTGAAGATGTAGGATAAGGAGGGCTCAGGTTTGAAAGGTGTTTCGTTGTAGGTGTCTAGGCTGGAGCAGAGGATTTGTAGGGCGTGGAAGTCGAGGGCGGCGGCGTAGACTGTCCACATGAGGCGTTTTCCGCCAGAAGATGGTGTCTTCTTTGCTAGAAGGAGGATATCGGCGAATTCCTGCAGTCATCAGTAACTTTCTCTCTCGGTCTTTTGGGAAATTTTCATACATCACCGAAGTTTTCGACATGCCGCCAGAGTTTCTTAAGATCGTCATATCCACCGTGTGTTGTCGACCGTGCTAGTCTGAGAAGCTCAAGTTTAGATCCTTGACAGAGGTGATATAAGCGGAGAGGTCGGTAATTCTCCATATCGTCGAGGAGCTCTGATATAGGATATTGTTCACCCCACATCTTGGGAAGAGCTGATCGAACACTGAGAAAAAGGTGTTCATGTGAGATGTAGTCATGAGCGTCGCGTGATAGAAAGTCAAGACAGAACTGCCCACTGTTCATGTTGCCTGTCGCCGAGTCCGCATCGAGGTATCTATATCTGTCAGTAAGTCACACTGTTGTTATGGTTAGTGGACTTACAGTGTATACAGAAGCATCGCCTGTGCAACGCATGGTAACTTCTTCCCAGTCGCCTGTCCATCATCCCGCAAATACGGGCCCAAAAACAACCGTATTCCATCGAGGTGCAGCAACGACGCCCCCGTAGACTCCGAATCACAAGCTTCATATCTCAAGATCAGAAACCACATTGTAAACAGCGCATCAATGTCACAGTCCTGCTCCGGCGTCTGACAAATACGATCCAACAACGATGACAGATCCTTTAGCGCTTGTGTATAGTGCACCGCTGCAGCGGCCGCAAGGCGACTCGCTCTCTCCAATGAGGCACTCGCATCGACCATCTCCTGCGCAATAAGAAGCTCCTTCGCTCGTAGCTCCATATTCGCGACTGCGATGAAACTCCTCATCACGCCGGGATACACATTCGCGATGTTTGAATAGATATACGAAAAGTTACTCCATTGCCAGAGCTTTCCATAGCTCAACACCATAGTCGAATACGGGATATATGCGAAAGCCGCTCTGTCTTGCTCACTCAGCTGCAGTGAATTCGCAAGCGGTATATGCGCCGCTGATAGATGCGACCGTGAAAAGTGAAAGTCATGGCCGCTCGCTGGCGAAACAGGACTTCCAGAGTCAAAACTCGCAGGCGATTCACTCGACGCCAGTAACCGCGGACTCCCATACGCAGGACTCTCAACCCTCTTCCCCCTTGCACTGAGTGCCTGGCCTGGTTCGAGCCATTCACACTTATTAGGACTGTTCTCACAGCGTTTGCAAACAGGCCTTTGCTCATCACACTTGACTTTTCGGATACGACATGTCAAACACCCTTGATGAATATTTTTGTTAGCAGCGATATCGGAAAGGATGTGGTGTTCCGGGCGTACCGTTTTTGGAACGCGCTTTTCGGCGATCTGCGATGGGGGAGGGCATGGCGGGCGGAGATATGACTCGGGAATACAGACGCGCTGGGAGGATAGCATGGGATCGTGTATTGTGTAATTGTGATGCAACGTGCAGACTGAATCAGTTTTTTTCTGCCTTTGTCAGGGTGTTAAAGTCTAGGCTGCGGGGGAGATTGGGGCTGGGATTGGGATTGGGGAGAAATTTTGTGATAATCACTGCATGGGGGACGTTTCCAAGGATGAGCGAGGGATGTCGGGAGGGGATACCGATGAATTGAGTTTGTGTTAGTACGGAAATAGCTAGTCTTGATTATTGTATCCAAGTCTTTGCAGCTCCCGTTGCATTGTCCACTCTAATCACAGCTCTATAACCGTATATCCGAGTTGCGTGGTATTTGAGACCAGGTCCATCAACTCAAAGGAACCTCGTTATCTCCTTCAGCAACAGAATTGGCATTGTCAGGGTCGACACCGGCTTGTTGATCCTCCCCGAGAAAATCTTGTTCTCCGTCAGCCTCAACGGTGATAACACATTCCCAAGTTCTCATTGGATCCTTCGGCTAATTTAGTGGCCGTCGGTCAACGTTGCCCGTCGGAAAACTGCCACACAGACCCCCTGAAGCTCCCTGTAAGCTGCTCCAAAAACTAGCCGAAAATAGCCACGTCGGGACACTTTTTATCTCGCGGAGTTTCCTGATTCATGCGAGCAACGGGCGTCATGAAATTCAGCTCGGATTGTGTCATGACCCGCAGGAGCTAGAACTGCAGCTTCTTTCTTATAACCTGCCCAAGCCCGGGGTAGTTTAATTCCTGGGGCACTCCGTGACTTCATTGCAATTCGAGCAGCGCAAGATGTCTTCCAACGAGCAAATTTACGAAAATATCTCCCAGTCTGTCGCTCATCATGAGCAAGACTTGGCAGACATTTGCAAAAAGGTACGATGAACCGTCTAGACAGCTTTTGTAGAGCTTCTCTAACATCGTTAGATCCATGAGAATCCAGAGCTCAATTACAAAGAGTTCAAAGCCCACGACAACATCTGTGATCTCATGCACCGTCTCGGCTACAAGGTCAAGCGCTCCGCCTACGGCATCCAAACCTCGTTCGAAGTGGAATCCGGCCAGAACGGCAAACTCATCGTCTTCAACGCCGAGTACGATGCGCTCCCCGGTCTAGGCCACGCCTGCGGTCACAACCTCATCGCAACAAGCTCCATCGCCGCTTTCATTGCTACCGCCGAAACAATAAGCTCCCTCAACATTCCCGGCCGCGTTCGCCTCCTCGGAACACCAGCTGAAGAAGGCGGCGGTGGGAAAGTCCACCTCATCAAAGCTGGTGCGTACGAGGGCGTAGATGCGTGTCTGATGGCTCATCCAACGGGGAGGCTGTCGCCGCAGGGAGAGAAGAATGTAGATGGTGTTTCGGCGGCGAGGTCGAGTGCGAGGAGGCAGATGAAAGTGGCGTTCACGGGGCAGAATGCTCATGCGGGGAATACACCGTGGCATGGGAAGAATGCGCTTGACGCGGTTGTTTCATCATATGTGAATATCTCCCTGCTAAGGCAGCAAATCCAGCCTACAGAGAGGATTCACGGCGTTATTAGAAATGGAGGTGCTGAGCCGAATATTATTCCTGATTCGACGAATCTGGAGTATTATTTGAGAGCGGCTGGCGCTGATCAGATCAAGGAGCTTACAGGAAGGGTAGAGGCTTGTTTCAAGGCCGGGGCGATTGCTACGGGCTGCCAAGTGCAATGCAGTTGCGAATCGTAAGTCAAGCTCTCCGGATTGTGGAAACCGCCATACTGATGGACTCTCAGTGACCAAGACTACATGGAGCTACGGCCGAACATGTCCATGTCGAACGAGTTTACAAAACACATGCAAGCATTCGGACGAGATTACATCGGAGATGCAAACCAACCACCAATGGGAGCATCAACAGACATGGGTATGTCCACTGCCACCTCCCGAGTCCTCAGCTCAACTAACATTCCTAGGTAACGTTACATACTGTGTACCAGGTATTCATCCCATGTTCGCTATTGGAACAGAAGATCCTTTGGTGCAACCCCATACACCCAAGTTTGCAGAAGCAGCTGGAACGAGAGAAGCATTTGAGAGAGCATTAGATTGTGCAAAGGGATTAGCAGCTACGGCTTGCGAGATGCTGCTTCAGACTGAGTTGATGGATCAAGCGAGAGATGAGTTTAAGAGAGATGTTGAGCCGATAGGTTATAGACTTTAGATCACCTAGATCATGAGATAATGAAGCCTTGGTTGTACTGTTATGTCATCTCAATTCCGTTGTTATCGAAAGGGGCGATGATATCGCGTTGTAATTCCCTTTCAAGTCACCGCTGATACCGTGATAAGACCGCATATGCATGTCTCTGACAATGAAGATAATGCATCGTCATTATCTTCGCTGCGGAATCATCATGGGCAACTATCGGCGTACTAACTAACACCCACCAAATCTTCGTTGCCCCCCGCATTCCGGCGCTTCCCAAAGAGTCGGGTCCGTCGCAACAGCACTATCATTTGCCGAGTTGACCAATCGGCAACGCCTAAATCTTTACTTGCCGACCCAACCAATGAGCGTCAAACGATATCCGAGCTGGAGAAACTAGCAGTACGGCTCTTTCAAACGGGTAGTGGAATGACTTCAATTTTTCAGACGTGAATGGTATCTCTCTCCTTGATCAAAACGTCAGTGCTGTGATAGTATCCCCAGACTTATCTTGAGTTTATGCGGGGGTGGAGACTGCTTGGGATCAAGAGATAAAGCCACTGGTCTAGATGCTCCCTTGGATATCTACTTAACTGCCTTGCAGTCCTCCCTTTTGACCATCAATCATCAACTCTCTTGTTCTTCATTCTCTTTCAACACTTGCAAGATATTCTTTGACAGCATGGCTTCTGATAGAGAAGACAAGATCAACATCCCTGCCCAGGACCCTGATGCGAAGATGGGTGAGACTTTGAGTCTTCAGGGGTCGATGCAGATTGCGGAGGAGGGCGTTGATAACCACTATAGGGGACGAAAGGTCTTGAGAAGGATTGATCTTTGGTAAGTTGTCCTTCAACTAGAGATGAAGAGTTCTAACGTTGGTGTCAAGCCTTATGCCCCTTCTCCTCGTGTCTTATACACTACAGTTCCTTGACAAGCAGTCGCTTAACTTTTCTTCCATCATGGGCATCATCGACGACCTGGTCAGTAAACATCGATCGAGACGTGCTTACTATTCACTGACAAGAACAGGACCTCGTTGGATCAAGATACAGCTGGTGCAGCAGCGCGTTCTACTTCGGCTACCTCGCCTTCAGCTACCCAGCGTCATGGCTGATGGTTCGTCTTCCTCTCGGCAAGTACCTCGCTGGATCAAGGTAGATACTATCCAATCTTGCACGATTCTCCCACTAACATATCGCAGTCTAGCTTGGGCCATCATCCTCTGCTGCCACGCCGCAGTCCAAACCTTCCCCGGTCTTCTCGTCGCTCGCCTCTTCCTTGGTGTAGCAGAGGCTTCCATCTCGCCTGGTTTCTCCCTCATCACTGGAATGTGGTATAAGCGTGAGGAGCAGCCTTTCCGGCACGGTATCTGGTTCTTGGGTAATGCCATCGCTACGTCGTTTGGCGGTCTGTTGGCGTATGGTATTGCTCACATTGGCGGTGCTCTTGAGTCTTGGAGAGTGAGTCTGCACTTCGCTACCATTCTGGCAAGAGTGGCAACGACTAACTCCTCATTGCAGTGGCTTTTTATCATCTTCGGTCTCATCACCCTCGTCTGGGCCATTGTACTAGCCATCTTCCTCCCTGACACTCCCGACAACGCCCGTTTCCTCGATCAACAACAACGCATCGATGCCGTCGATCGTATCCGAAGTAACCAAACCGGCTTGAAGAACAACAGCTTCAAGTGGGAGCAGGTCCGCGAAGTTATCATGGATCCCAATGTCCTACTCTTGATGGTCTTCCAAGTTGCCTTTAGCATTCCCAACGGTGCACATACCACTGTGAGTGATCCCCGTACTCGACTACAGCAATTATCTGACACCTTGTAGTTCAGTAGTCTTGTCATGGCCGGCTTCGGCTTCAGTCGTTTCCAGGTGTATCTTCTCAACATGCCCATGGGTGCTATCCTTGCTTTCTTCGCTCTCGGATCAACATACCTTTGCAGTCGTTTCAACGGCTACAGAACCATTATCGGCGCATGCCTCAGCCTGATCAGGTAAGCATCTCCAACCTCGTGTAACTTCACCATCTAACTGTAACAGTTTGGCCGGGTCGCTTCTCGTTCGTTACGGCCCCAACCAAGGAAGTCGACTCTTTGGACTGTGGATCTTTGTCGCGTTCGCTGCTGGTTTCCCTATTTCCTTGTCCATGGTCGCTTCCAACGTCGCTGGCTTCACTAAGAAGAGTGTCGCAGCCGCGATGATGTTCATGGCATATACCACCGGTAATATCATCGGTCCTTTTCTGTTCTTCGCCCGTGAGGCACCCGAATACTCGGTAAGTCAGCCAGTCACTTCCATCAAAGTGTCTATTTGGAACAAAGCTGACATCGTGACTGTAGAGTGGCTTCTTGGCTACCACGATCTGCTTCGGCATTTCGACCGTTACTATGATCGTTCTTCGATTCGTGCTGATCGCCGAGAACAAGCGACGCGATAAGCTCCAGCAGACGAGCTCTGGTCTCCAGGATGATACGCAGCATCTCGAGATCTCCGATATCACTGATAGGAAGAACCTCAACTTCCGTTATGTTTACTAAACATGGCAAGGAGATGATATGGGACAGTCTCTCGTAGCTAGATAGTCAATATTCATAATATGAATTTGCAATCCATTTAACAACTCTTGCTTCACATTCTTCACAAGCCCAGATCTCGTAATCTAGGCTCCAGACAGAGCGACTCATACACTATCACTCGATCCAACTCCTCTGCCGCAATATCACATAACATGAGGTGTTAATTTCGGAACTATCCTTCGGACCGTATCCTCTAGACACAGGTAATTGCGCTCTACACGTGGCAACCCGAGGCTTACTGCATACACCTTGTCCTCATTGAGGTCCCAATGCGGCTAATAGACTTCAAGACGCACGTTCGGGGTAGCACAAACATCTTTATTTCTGACTGTGCTTCCCGAAGATCCTTGTTTGTCCCTATGCTGAGAGATTGGGCATTCTCTCTTAGGTGCACGGTTTCTGGTCTCTTTTGAGTTTCTAGGGCTGCTGATCGCATGACCGACTGTCGGGCCTTCGCTAATGACTTTGGCAGTTCGTAACTATAAGATAGGGACTCAGCACCGAGCTATTCGGAGATCAACAACTCTTTGGTATGTCATTTGCACGGTAATCACTAATTCACTATGAGACTTAACATTCTCGCTGCCCAGTTTCTTGCAGCAGCTTCCAGTTTCGCCTTTCTGATCACAGATGAAGGTGTCAGATGCCGCAGCGGTCCTACGACGAGCCATGCCATCCAGCGACAATTCGCCAAGGGTACTGATGTGACCATCACCTGCCAGACCGAGGGCACCAACATCGAAGGCAATACCCTCTGGGACAAGACGACGTTCGGATGCTACGTGTCCGACTACTACGTCGCTACAGGATCAAGTGGGTACGTGACTTCGAAGTGCCGTTCGTGCAGACCGCCCAAGTCGAATGTGGCGACTGTCAATCTCATCGCCAGCTTCGAGGGCTTCAGGCCTGATGTTTGTGAGTAAATTCTGGCAGATAGTCGTTTCTTGGGCCAGGACTGACGACTTCAGACAACGATCCGACTGGAAATCCGACGGTTGGGTATGGCCATCTATGTGACGCGCCTCAATGCAGTGAAGTCAAGTATCCAATCCCGCTTTCCGTTGCGAACGGAAAGAAGCTACTAGCAGATGACATGGAGGTTCGCTCTCACTACTCGTATCAAGACGCTTTATCATTGACCAAGTCTGCTTCTGTATGAGTTCGAAGTCTGTATCACAGCCATGCTGAACAGCAGAGCAAAGCTCAACAGGAACCAGTACGGCGCGCTCATAAGCTGGGCTTTCAACATGGGCTGCGGCAATGCTGAATCGTCTACCCTCATTGGGCGTCTGAATAACGGAGAAGATCTCAATACTGTAATCTCACAAGAACTTCCTCAGTGGGTGTATGCCAGTGGCCAACGGCTTCCGGGGTTGGTTCGTCGACGGAATGCGGAGATTGAGTTGGCTCAGAAGTCGACACGCCGTAGAGCTTTGCCGAAGAGATGTTAAGTCCTTCAGTGATTATTTCAGGCTTATGTCGGTTGGCGGATAACTTATGTCTGAGCTTGGGTTCATAGGAGGCGTGAGCATGAGCAAGATGTTGAGATACGTGATTTGTTGCTGTTAATGCATCTCGTATTATCACGAAATCTCTCCAGAGCTAAACTTTGAACATACATCATCCACCATCCCTTGCCCAATTGCAACCTGATAGCTCTCCGATTTCGTGGCAACCCATGGCATCAACATCCTATGCGCCTCAATTGTGACAATTCCATATACCTCCCAGGTGTCATCCCCCGAACTCGATGGCGTCGCCGTACTCGGCGTACTCACAGAATCTGACGTAGCTTCACTGGGCTTTGGCCTGACATACCACTGTGTCCAGCTAATCACTCCCGCAGGCGCATCTGCCCTCGATACGATTCCATTCGGCACTCTCTGAAAGATGATCGGCCATTTTAAATCCCTCTGAACTCCTGGTCCAAGTCTCATCACCTCATAAGCTTGATAACAACGTAGACTTTGTCCTGGATCTGATGAATCGAAGAATCGATCATTGGCGACGAGCGCATAATCTAGGTCCGACTTTTCCCATGATCTCATGCCAGGATTGTTGCGTAGCACAGGCTCGTATGTCTGTATGTAGTCGAGGACAGCTTGGTGAGGAATATGACGGGGTATTGGGACGTTGACGAAGCAGTGATGCTGCGAGCGCATGCTCGCTTATGTCGCCGCGAGCTAGAAGCTGTCAGACATGGCGGCGGATTGGTCGCTTCCAGTAATCTTACGACGAATGAGAACCCCGGTTGCCCCTCGATTGAATGTGGCTCAAGCACAGAGGCGGCAGATGGTACCTGAGACTAAAGTGGGGTGTTTAGTTTGAGTAGTACTGTATGTCGTCTGGTGTGGCGATGGGTGGTAGGTGGTGAATACTGTCGACTATGAAGATTGATAGCAAAAGAATGACGAAGTTATCGCCAAGATTCCAGTTCGGAGTCGGCCAAGGTCCCGAACACGAGCGGCACGACTCGAGCGCGACAGGTTTAGATTGACATGTCTGTGGGGACGCCATGGGCATCTGACCAATCGCTTCAAGGCCAAGCATGGCAAGTTCCGTCCAGTCTATTTATAGATGCCGAAATACCCACCGCTAGATTGAGTGAGGAGAAGTCTGGGAATGCATCCAACATTCTCTTATCTGGCAGCATTATCTAGCATTCAATTAGGTTAGGTCCAAGGCCGTCGCTTACGCTAAGGGACTTCTGGGTTTCTACATCGTACGATGCGGTTTGGATGACTGCCTCCCTGGGCCTTGAAGCCATCATCGTCTATGGCCACGTGCAAGCTGACTAGCCGCTCCGTGATGCTACATGTCCAAATACAGGACATACTTCCAGCTCAATTAATGCATAATACATAATACTTATCAGCCTCCTTGGCTTTTCCAGTCTATTTCAATTAGACGGACAACGTTAAACCCAGCCACTGGTGATAGAAGCTCAGCAATGACGCGGATACCCTACACCTCGATATCCGATGCAAAGCCCCTGTCAACAGCGAGAACATAGAATTAGTCTATCTTAGTAGCCCAGCGAATTTTCGAAAAGAGACGAGCCGTCATTGAACAGGTAAGCTGCTGAAGTTGCTGGGCGTCCTTGGCCAGGGCTCTCTGGTGAGACTCTTTAGATGTAGAAACAAAAATGGGTCCAACCGCTTTATCAGCTCACGATGAGCCTCCCCCACCGGTCTTACCAAGTAACACCCAACAATCATTCCTAGAGTAAAGTCCCAAGCCACAAGATCCGACACGCGAGTTAGTTCATTACACGAATCAAGTAAATCAGCGACCGTTTCAGATCCGTGTCCCTGACCAGGAAGCAACTCTTCATCACCCTCCCAGCACAAGCTCGCCGAGGGAATTCGGACCTTGAGCATGCTTGGCGTCAAGTAGTCGAACGCCTTGAACTGGGAAAAATGGCCGACCAAGATAGAATTGAGATGGACGTGGACTTTGAAGTGCAGGAGGGCCAATCTTGCCATGTTAGTACAGTACTCTGTAGGCGAGGGGAACTGTGAGCTGCTTACCGCTGGTAGGACTCGCGTACTATCGGACGTTGATTTCGATCGTCTATTGCATTTCGATCGTAGACGCCAAAGGATTGGAACAGCTCCCATACCTGCTTGCTGTTGAACAAAGCGGATGGAAATGTCTCTGCCCCACGGTAGGTGCAAAGAATTAACGTAATGAGAAGGACCTGAAATGCAGGGAGGAACTCAGCTCGAGGTCCTGATGAGTCTGTGGCTGATTTAGGAAGTTTGAACTATATACGTGTCAGATGTCAGATGATTAATCTTTAACTGGTATTGTTGATCTCACGAGTTGCTCGTAAAGCGTCTTTAGCAAGGCATCATGATAAAGCCGGGCTTTGTCCCTGGTCTCTGGGGCATCAATCACCCACAGTCCAGCTGTCAAAACGGCAGCCGTGAGTTCTGGAGGAGGGTTTGATTGCAGGAAAGTTCGTTTATGCAACAAAGGCCAGTGGGGGTGAAAGTGCAGAAAATAAGACGCTTCGAGCTCATCCCGACATGGGTCTTGGAGTAATTGAATCGTTGAATGTGAACACAGATTTAAACCCTGGAGTGCTGTGCTGGGAAAAGAGTCCAATGTGTTAACAGGTGATGCGCCTAGCTCACTGACAGGTATAGGCTCTCGTGGTTCGTATGTAGTGTTCTCTATTGATGGCGTTCCTCCTCCTTCTAGTCCAGAAGCCTTTTCGGGTTGGTGACTGATTGCCTCATGGCGTTTGAGCAGATCACTTGATCAATTCAGCATGTGTCAACCAGAACTGAGTCAGATAGGAATGCCCACCTTCGGTTAAACGTAGCTAGACATAGCGTGCATGCAAATGAGCGCAGGTTTAAGTGATCTCTCTGATGACGCAAGAGATGCTCTTTCTTTTTGTATGATCGCGCGCATCCCGCATATTTACAGTGGAATCGGGATAGGTCAGTAGACATTTGGTTTCTAGAACAAGATGAGTTAGGATAGAGAAGAATTGGTCGTGATACGCGATGTGGGATGGAGGATGTTCATTCTTTATTCAGCATATCCTTGCTTTAGTGGGTTGATAAAACTGCGCGATGTGGGATCTTGGCGGAGCGAAGTGGGATGTGGGATTTCGACTTTACCGGATTCGGCAAGCTGGCATCCAAGAGAAGAGAGTATTACCTGTTTGAAGAGAACCACCTGAATGTCGATCTGTTGACGAAACGTTGGAATCCCATCGGTTTCACTTCTGAATGTATAAAAAATCTATCAAGAGTGAGATCTCTTAGGATTTTATTGAGCGCCCTGACAGCATATCGCTAGACTACCTATTTCTTGCAAGCAATCTCTAAAACGTCCCGGGCGGTCACTACTTTAATCTCTGGGAAAAGGCTGTTAAGAGTCTTCTCCGGCTGAAAGTCCATCCCTCCCTGGTTAAAAAAGACACCGAGTTCGGAAAACATGGTTTGCAGTGTGTCTTTTGGGAAGAAGGGGTAGGCAGGTATGTGGCCCGGAAGCTCTGTGACCTTTCCTGACTGGAGCAACTCGACTGAATCGTAAGTGACCTCGAACTTATCGCCTGCAGAGGTTTGTTAGTTTTGATGGCCGGGTATTGTGACAAGAGTAAGCAGACGGATCCTACCAGTAACCTCTTCAGCAAGCTTCACAAACTCCTTCCACGAAAGCCTATCGCCGATGATATATGATACTGGATCCCACTTCTCCAGCGCCAAGAGCCTAGCTGTAAACCTAGCAACATCTTTAGTGTATGTAAAAACCGCTGGCTGGTCTGGGTTGCCTGGAATCGCAGCCTTTCTTGCAGTAATATCCAGAACTATGGTCAAAGGATCTAAGTATGTCTTGAGATTCGGGGTGCCCCAGTAATCGAGAAAGAAGCCATTTGCAACCGCAGTCCACTCCAAGTCAGTCTTTTCCAGTGCCTCAAAGAGGGACAGCTTGGCTGCGGCATTGAAGAACCAAGATTGCTCTGGGCGATACTTGATACCCCATACGCTAGGGATGTATCGCTTGGTGACTTTAGACTTGGCGGCGGCTTGGATGAGAACAAGCTCCTGCTCGGGAGGTGTATGTCCACTTAACGCGGCAATGACGACGTCAACGTGGTTTTCTTCGAGCAAGGTCGCAATGGAATTGGGGTCGGAGTAATCAATAGCGAGGATGCGAGCACCGAGCTCTTTCTCCAGTGATGGGTTGACCTGAGTGTAGAGATAGTTAGCTAGGCAGCGCCGAAATCAGGTCACGGTGAACAAACCTTTCGACCTAAAATGATGACCTCAAAATTGCCATCTGCGATAGTCTCTTCAACGATGAAGCGACCGACACTGCCGGTGCCTCCTGCAATAGCTACAACGGGCATGATAAGTGGTTTTGAAGACAAGATGTAAGGTGTGGCATTCAAATCTATGCTGTTGTCTTGGATGAGTTATTGCTTGGCTTATATACTCGTGTCTCCGACCGTGGAGGCTGGTGCTGGTGCTGGGCTGGTGCGACTTGCTGACAAAGGATCTGGGATCTCCACAAGCGACATCCCACATCGTGCCATTTCATCGAACTCTGCTATTGGACCTGGAGTTACTAATAGGAACTTTCAGAATATTTAGGTGCTGGTTCAACCTTGGCCTTACACTTGTTCGTGTAGGGCTCTGTGTATTTATACCTGGTTATTATGATTCTCCTGCTCTGATATATCTCATGACCGGCCCTGGAGCTACAACCAGTAGCCCCGAACCTTGGAGTTATAAAACATTCACTCAATACGAAATTCAGACAGAAAATGTGCTTCATAACGGCCAGTAATAGGTTAGATGATGTCATCTTGTTCCGCTGATCTGAACAAGTCAACTCCAACGCCGGATATCACTACTTGCTTTCAAGTTTCTAACCAAGACGAAATAGCACCACCAAGCCACAGTTTATCTCTATCTCAGGTCAGATTATCTTGTGATGCATATACCGGGATTACTTGCCAATAACATTGACAATTGCATGGTGGCGCATTCTCCAGTATTATCTATCAGATGCACATCTCTGCGTTAGGCCAACGTGTATGCGATGATGTCTGCAAGATACTCTCTGGTTGTGGATTACGTTCTAAGCATAAAGGTAGGTAGATGCTTTGATCCTAAGGTCGGGGCGCTCAGCATAACGTCAAGCATAACGCTAATCATAACGGTAAGCTTTGCATTATGGCAGCTATCCGGGCTTCCCGGACCACTCAGAACACTGGAATAACTGGGTCCAACAGTTGGTTTATGCGGTTTGAGCTTGAAGACAAGGTGTCGATTTATTTCTATCCCCAGTTATCAAGAAGTTTATAAGACAGCCTAATCCCAGGCTCTCAGGTCTTCATCTCTACAGAATATCCCAGTCTCATTCAAGAAACACTAGCAATTACCTTCCCAAAACACAAATATGGCAAACACAAACAAACGCACCGGAACTGGCGCCAAACCGTCAGTGGAGATTGATCCATCGGCCTCTGGCACCATTGTCCGAATTGTATCGGCCGCTGAATCGACTTTTAATATCCTTTTGGCTATCCCCATGATATTCAATGCGGAGAAAGCCTTCAAACGAATGTACTTGACCGATAACCCATCTGCGGCGCCTCTCGCTGCCCCAGTGATGCAACTTTGCGGCATCAGCCTGGCCGCCATGACGGTACCGATGATGCTTGGGATCCCTAATAAAGCTGGGGCGGTAGAGAAGATGCGGAGCACGTATCAGATGCTAGCCTCCTTCGAGGCTATGGCTGTCCCGCTCTTGTTTTGGCAGGCTTGGCTTCCCGGGGAGGACGGTAGTGGGGTTTATCCCACCAAGCTGACCTTGGCCTCTGGATTGGCAATGAGTGTCGTATTGGGGTTTAGGGCTTTCGTGTTGTTTATGAAACCGGAATGGATGGGCAGATACCAGGGAGAGGTTAGGCTGCGCTGAGGGGGGTTTGTCCATGAATTCCGCTATATGGAAGAGTCATCTTTATGGCCCCTCTTTCCGCTATAGAGATAATAGCTTGCAGAGGAACATTATTATGGAGCGTGAATGGAGTCTCATTGAGCTACCTGAGTCTAATCTAGGGTTACTGATAGATAGTATTAGGAACAGTAAGGACTAAAAAATTATTTTATAAGCTAGAATCGGCCTTGCGGCTTGGTGCTGGGACTTCTGATGTCTAAAACCACGAGATCTGCGGCCTTGACATCCCACATCGCTCCGTCCCACGCCTGGCCCTGGGTCTTGATCTCCATTTCGGCAGTTAGGTAGTTATTCATTGCGCGGAGCTACAGGCCAAGGCCGCGGGCTTTAGCTTTAGGCGGAGTTTATAACTAGGGGTAGAACTCCGCAAGCATATTATAAGAGTATGTGTCTTATTCTTCGACTTGAGGAACTTTAGGCTACTATTTAGGAACCGACGCAATAAATAATACTTCAGGTACCTAAGTATATACTTTAATAATAGAACTTTTCTTATCCGTCATTCTGAAGCTAGGAAAGTCCCCTATAACAAGTTTCCACCGTTGAGGGTCTGACCGTTAGGAAGTCACTGTGATAAGCAGATCTGATACTCATGCAATCCAGACTAGATATCTAGCTGTTTGAGAAGGGAAAACTCCTTCTCTCTGCTATATGCTCGCGTTCTCGGGTTCAAATAGCTTACCGAAGCGGTGGCGTTCCCCTTTGGGGAGCCAGAGAAAGTATACACCGCTGCTGCAGAACTATCTGCCGGGATTGAGCGAGGGGTAGACTTTCTTGTGAACGCGACACCAGGGCCTGAGATACGGAAAACAACATCTCGGAAGTCCACATCGTCAAAGTTAGTAACGTTAACAACGACAAGTCCATCGCTGACTTTGACATCCAAGTAGGCATCCCCGATATCCGGATCATTTGTAACGGGCCTTCCCTTGCGTTTTGACGGAATGACACCGGCTCGATATGCAGCCCTCTGTGCAATCAGACTTGTTGCATTTACGTCGGGCGCAAGGTAGTTACGTAGAAACGTATTGTTACGTCTTCCGGAATGGTTGGGGAAGCCATCTAGGACCTCGTTGTCTTTGACTCCGAGCTTACCCCAGTTATCAATTACAGTGTTCCCTGTTCCTGTCAGTACATTTTCCGACGTCTATGGGTGGTGAACATACATCCGGTAAGCTGTTCTGGAATCCAATCGTTTGGCGCATAATACTTTCCTGAAGTGAAACCCAGATTGTTGTACCAGGTGATGTTTCTCGAGGCTTCATCTGTTCCGGATGTCAGCAAATATTACGATAAATGACATGAGTTACGCACCAGGGTATAGCGCTTGCCACCCTGCGTCATATATGAAATTGGACGACACTGTTGTGTTTGGCGACCGTGATAGCGTGTATACGCCTCCAAAGTCAGTATGAGATTGACCAAAATGATGAATCAGATTTCCCTCAATTAAATTGTTCTTCATGACGGTGGGTGTATCATAGAGAGGCTGATATTTGTACAGGCCTCGCTTGACGTACTCCGGACTACCTCCTTCATCATTGCTTCCCCAGCCTAGAACCTATTAGCAATCTTACTTGTCAGGGAGGTATGGGCCTTACCATAGCCATGACAAATGCCGCTATATGGCTGGTTATAAATGTCGTTGTGTGTGATAGAAGAGAATTGCGTGTATGTGAAAAGGATAGGGACAGTGGACGACCACAGGACCGAATTGTTATTAAAGATGTTGTTGGAGGCGTGAATATCTGACACAAGCATCTTCGGCTGTGATGGGTGGTGTGCATCAGCTTGTATACCTCCCACGGTGATGCTATTCCCCATCACCTGCGTGAAATAGTTATCATCGATGTGAATGTTGTTTGCACCGAGCCCAACACCCGTCAAGTGCGCGTTCTTGTCGTTTCCAACACCGATGCCTCCAGCTCCAAGCTCTCGAAAAGTACAAGACTCTATGGCGATGTTGTATGCAGCACTGACTTGAATCGCGCTAGGCATCTGCCACCAATGAGGCCTTGAAGCTTCAAAATTGGGCCATAGACTATCATTTCCCATATGACCACCAGTCTGCTGATCTATATACCCATAAGTGCCCGGTCTCAGCCAAGTGCTGTGCTTGAAGGTAATTCCCTTAAAGTGTAAGTCGTGAACCGGCTTTTCGTAGGTTCCACCGACGACCATCAGAACCTCTTCGATTCCAAGATGAGCAGATGCGGTAGCCATATCTTCGCCTCCTTTTGGCTTGTAATAGACAGTCGACTCATTTCTGTCAAGGTAGAATTGACCGCCGTCAGTCAGCAGGGCTTTAACGTTTTGAATCCAGACGCCTCCATCCCAAAAAGGCTCTGCGATTTGGTCATAGCCGATGAGTTGGTTGGCCCATATATCCCTCTTCATCTCAAGCACGCGATCCCCAACCTGTTCGATGAGTGCAACCCGATCGGTGAAGGAATTTATGGCCCGGAGCTCGCCATTCTCAATGCCTGGGGTTTTCATGATCCAGTCGTAATCCGAGTTGTTCCAGGTCATCCCGACCTTAGTGTACTCGAAATCCGTCCGATTATGGATCTGCCGTCTGGCGTACTGAGCAGCCAATCCGTTTATGTACAGATTACGGGATTTAGTTCCCTTGGGGACTGAAGCAGACCATATCCCGTTATCGCCTTTGGTCCAATTGCTGATCTCATTTCCTCCAGAGATAACGGTCTCCGAGCCTGCCCATGTCACCTTGAAGTCATTGGTACCGGAGTCTTCATTGCTGAACACGATGGGCTCGTCAATTACCCAGGTACCTGGGCCAAGGTGTACAGTGATGTCATCTTTGGCAGACGGAATGAGTCCACGGACAAGCTCTTGTGCTCTTTTAATACCCTTGACTGGCTTTCCGGCCGACCCAGGATTGTGATCATGTCCCTGTCGATCAACGAAGATATCTGCTGCCACTGATAAGCGGATAGCGAAGAGAAATACAAAGCATAGACGCATCTTCATGAATATACGTTGCAGGGAAGAATGGCTTGACTTTGACTCTCGGTCTTGAGCATAAATATCCACGACATATATCATGTGAATACATCCGTGAAGCGCAATTAACCAAGAATTTAGGCAGAATATTGCCCCTCATTAGTTTCTCAGTGATCAGCATGATCACGTAGCATAATTCACTTACAGCCGAGCGAGTCGTGTAATACCGTGAAGAAGTCTTGCGGGGATGCGTTAATAATTGGCGATCTTTGCTGTATTCCGCCAATAACCGGCCATGCTCAAATGTAGGATTTTGCTTCAATTAGCCGACGGAAATTTAAATGCATGCACTCATGACATGATGAGAACGCCTAAATAAATGCGCCCATACATGGAATCAACCCCATTAAGCTTCCCCGCGCCCCCGAAAGTTGCAGGCTGTAAAGACGACGAGGGCCTGCAATCATATCTATTCCCTCCTACTCCTCACTATGTAAACTTGGCTCACATGTATTAGAAAAGTCACTTTCCAGAACGCCCCATCCAAGCTTGACTATATACAGCGAGTTCAAATATACAGCTCCGGCAAATGAAATCAGGACGTTTAAAACCAACAATATAGCCTGCGAATACAGCTTCTCGATTGCATTTTTCATGATCGGTTTATCTATAGAGATTTGAGCTGCATATTTGGAATTATGCAGGATGTACTGGCGCAAGTCGCTAGGCTGCATTTGTGTTCGTACAGTTAGATGGGCGCCACAACAGCATCAGAGGCAACGTACAATTGTTTCTTCAGGCTCGTTTTTTAACTGCCTTGTCAAAGACTGGCGATGTATTATGCCAGCGACTGCGAGCCCAATCGCTCCACCCAGGTATTGGAACATGACTGCCATTGTGTTTGCAAGTGCGACGTCTGTCATCTCAGTCAGCTTGTTACTTGAGGAACAGGGGGGTATTCGAGTATATTCCGGTCAATAATTACCTGTAGTAGCGACGGAAGCTTGAGCCTCCACGAAACTTGACTGTAGGACCAGCCGCCGCCAATCCCAAGTACGAGTGCCATGATTACATATCCCGCAATCGGGGCTGACTTCAATTCGGTAGCGATCAACGTGATCGCCAACAAAAACAAGGTAGAGCCGACTAATAAAAGAAGATGCCTAGGGGCCTTGGATCGAAGATGTAGTATCGCTCTAATGAGTGATGCCAGCCGGAGCAGTGGCGAGAAACTGATGCCAACAAGGACAAGACCACACACTAAAGGGAGGAGGAACAGGCCGGTCTTGGTAGAGCTATAGGCTCGTACAACTTGAAACCATATAGGCCTGCCCTCAGCGGTTAGTGTATATTGTTACTGATGTGTAATGGGCGTAGTCCCGGGAGGGAAGGGCAATCAATACTCACAGATAATACAGGAGAGCCATGAATAAAACATTGTATACAAACAAGTTTAACCACGCCATAACGAGGGCTTTGTTTTCCAGAAACCTGACGGGGACTAAGGCGGCGTCCTTCAGCACGAACAGCTCAAGCAAGATAAGTGCTGTTATTGATATTACCGCAACTGAAAGGAGAAGGATGACTTACACTGACGACCACGGCCATTGATCGCCGCCATGAGTGAGCGGCACAATGAGGCAGGTGACTGAGCACATGATTAACGAAGCACCCAACCAGTCGATACCACGCAAATCCCGAACTATCTTCCCGGCTCGATCCCTGCGACTGTGAACCTCGGCTGGATTTTGTGTTGACTGTGTGGGGGGCAAGGGGAGCTTCGTGAAGGCGATAATCAGGAATCTGATGCCTGGGAAGGGCATGATGGCCCAGAAGCACCACCGCCAGCTGGCGACATGGGTCAATACTTTATGAGTTAGTGAAAATGGTGTACGAAAGCATATGTATAGGGTATAGTTATCCCAGATGAGGGGCCCAAAGAACGAAACTGCTTACCGCCTCCCAAGACAGGACCTAAGGCCATCGCAACGCCGACGCCGGACATCAATATTCCCTGGCATCTCGGGCGTTCATCTTGGACTTTGGTCAGATTTGGAGATGTTAGTTGAGATATGATGGCATACCTATTGGGAACAGATCAGCTACGATCACAAAGCTGAGCCCAGTCATGCCGCCGCCACCGATTCCGCCAATTGTCCTGTAGGTGATCAGAGAAACCATCGACTGAGAACCATGCGCATGCAGCATTTGCAGCAAAGAACACGGCCACAGCAGTCATCATTGGGCCTATCTAGGTTTAGGTATTTGTCAAGGGCATGACCGAGGGGACGACTACCTTTCCGACCCACAACATCCGAGATCTGGCCTGTACAAACCTGAGCTTCATATTTCCAAACTATAAATATTTTGAAAACCAACCGCAGAGTGGCTGGACACCCGTGAGAGATATGAGATACGAAACAGTTACCCAGTCATAGAGGTTGAAGCTGTTGAACTCGTCCGAGATATTTACTGCAGCCACAGCAACCTGCGACGGCGGTATTAGTTATGGTAGATTAGCACATTGGAGAGTGGCTTACAATTGTCTCATCGAGTGATGTAGCGAAGACAGCAAGAGCGAGGCCTGTAAAGAGAATGACAAGATGAACTGAGAGTGACATGTTGGTGTCTTGGTTCTGGGGGCCTGACTAGTAGCACGATCCTACGTATGTCTGGCACTGAAGGGTGTTTCGGTTTTCATGGATCTAGAGCTTTGTTCGATGTGACTGAGCGCGATAACTTTATCGATGCTTGAAGCATTGATTACGGCCCTGATTACGCTTACACCCATGTACATGACTGCATGATGCTTATGCTTACACCCCTGCTTATGCTTACACCCCTGCTTATGCTTACGGTGTACCGGTAGATCATTATACGCAGACAGGTGTATGGAAACATAGTCTAGCTGTTCCAAGTCACTAAGAGGCTAAGAACTTTAGTAACTCTTACCTTACATCAGACAAACTCTATCATCGATATAGTCACCTGAGGACGAACGAGACCCTGTTCGTTCATCGTGGATTTCTTGTCAGAAGCTATTGCAAAGCCTCAGCCGAAGCTCCAGCATTCTGGCCATCGACAGTACAGTATTGCGCTTGTTGGTCTCGGCCATCGTGGCTACAACACCTTCTCCAAGTGTCTGCAGGCGTCTTCCATCAACGTGCTTGCGGTCTGCGACACAGATCCCGGCAAATTCTTGACTTTCTCGCAGAGTCATCCCGATGTCCCCGCCTACTCATCCATTGAGGGCATGCTAGTAGACCATAAGCCGGACTTTGCTATCGTCTGCGTTCCTCACCAGTTCCATAAAAACTGTGTCGATATTCTTGCTGATGGTGGGGTTCCGATCTTGAAGGAGAAGCCCGTGGCTGGGTCCGCCGAGAATTTTCGGAAGCTGGTCTGCGCCCCCATCAAGATTGGCGTGGCGATACAGAAGCGCTTCGAGCCTCGCTACAATCAGTTCAAGAGCTTGCTTTATTCGGTCGGCGAGATTGCCTCGATCCAAGCAAGAATTGTATTGAATGTTAGAGATCTTGCTAGGTCGTGGAGAGCAAGCCAGGGAGTTGGTGTAACAGTATGTACAACGCTCACACTATTTGCCCTTGATCTCAAGCTAATGCACTTATACAACAGGGGGATCTCGGATGTCATATCGTAGAAATCCTCGTCTGGATGCTCGGGAAGCCTGAGTCTTTCATGGCTTCTCGTGTTGATACGGTCCGGAGTCCCCCGGATTGCAACGGCGACGACGTGTCTGTCATGGCGATGCGGTGGCCGTCTAACGCAGTGGGCTACCTTGATATATCTAGTATCGGGCCCTTTGAGGAAGAACCGCTTGTTGTCACCGGCATCAAAGGCACTCTAACTCTTCACGGCCATAGAATCTTCTATTCCGATCTTGATGGCAACCAAACATTCGAAGTCAACAATGACCACAGAAAGGAAGCGACAATCCAGTCTATGTGTCATCAGTTCGGTGACTACGCCACTGGCCGTACTGAGAGCTATACGGGTGCTTTGACCGCTTTTGCGGATACCATGGCTACCATTGAAGCGGTCAATCGGTCATTCGTCACTCTGCGGGTTGAGAAGGTCTGCCCTGTTGTTTCCAATCTCCACACCTTGATCACAAACGGAGAGCACGGGACTAAAGGCCTCACGAACGGCACCAAAAAGTCTTCAGTGATCATCTGCGATGGCAACACGCACCCGAAAGATGCAGAGCATGCTCCTCCCTCGCCACCCCAACAACTCTCAGAACCTTCACGCTCAACACTGGCGCGCAATTACCGGCTGTAGGCTTGGGCACCAGAAAGCCCAAGGCACCTGGCCAAGTCTGCAGAGCAGTCAAGGCGGCCCTAGAGGCAGGCTATCACCACATCGATACTGCGTTTTCGTATCGCAATGAGCACGAGGTTGGTCAGGCTATTAAAGAGCCGGCAGTTCCTCGCCCCGATATTTGGATAACTACCAAGTTGGACAACAAATGGCACAACCGAGTCGAGGAAGCTTTTGCGCAGTCACTGAACGCACTTGGAGTTGAGTACGTGGATTTATATCTTATGGTAAGATCATCGGTCCGCACACTATGAATAAGCACAGATGCTGAGTTACTTTAGCATTGGCCGGTCTCTTTGAATCCAGAGGATCCCGAGAAACTAGTGGTAGACTGGAACTTTATAAACACATGATAAGCACAACAGGTACGGCAAAAGTGCTACTAAGACTAATACGAATACAGGGAGGATATGCAGAAAATCGCCAAGTCAGGTCGAGCTAAAGCTATTGGTGTTTCTAATTTTGGCATCAGCGATTTGAAGACACTTTTGGAAAGCCCAAGCTGCAATATCACCCCGGCGGTGAATCAAATCGAGGTAAGTTGGGCACAGAAGCCGAATTGAATCATGCGGGTCATTCATTATGCTGACGAGTACACAGAAGATGCACCCGTACTGGCAGACAAAGAAGCTACTGTCGTTCTGTCAGAGCAAAGGGATTCCCTGATATTAATGCCTAAATAAAGCTGTATCGATAATTGCCTACTGTCGACCCCGAATGCCTTTGTAACTAGTATGCGGAGAACATTTGTTTGGGCAAATCTATATTGGACTGATTGAATACACGGTCGACTGAGAGAAGGACATGTTGCTGGCAAGGCTATTCTAGATAGGATTATCATCACGCTGGTAATTTGGAAAGTTTCTTTAAACCCTGTTATTATGCGGAAGTCTATTACAGCATATGGGGTGGGATTTCCTAGGAAAGAATCTTCGTATGATGATAAAAGCTAAGCATGGTTGCTAGAAGTATGAAAATAGAAGTTAGACAATAACAGCCAGTCTGTCGAAATCAGGTGCCCATCCACTATTAACACCTGAAATGGTAATAGTATTGGGCCCGCTGGTGTTGAAGCCAGAAAGCTCTACGGCATACCCCTTGTAGACGTCTTTATCCCAGTTGTAACCTGTCAGTGGAAAGCTCACAGTCTGCGCAGTACCGCCATTGACCTTGATGGAAGCCAGGCGCTCGTTGGTACTATCGGTGAAGCTGAAACCTACATCGCCATTGATGTAATCAAATAGAACGTTTTGAGTGGCCTTGGACGTGCTGATGTTGGAGAGAACAACCTGACCGTTGGAGCTACCACCGACATTGCCGACCTTGGTTGAGGAGGTGCAACCTGAACAAGAGGCGGTCTTTGCCCCTGAAGACAACGACCCGGTCGATATAGAAGTGTACTTGTAATTGGCTGTGCTACTGAGTCTCTTGATGTTTGAGAGGCGCAATGCGACGGAGCCATGGCCGTTGACTTGCTTGGAGAAGGAAGAAGCTCCAGTGGTAATTTTGCCCGTCCACAAATCCTTGATGTCGGCTGATTCGTAGCCGAGGGCAGAGAGCTGGAGGCTGAGGGTTCGAGCACTGTTGCTCTGGTCGACATAGAGAACTGCAACATCCCCGTTGGCAAGCGGTCCCGCCCACAAGTCCCGATCACTAGTCCATCGCTGCACCAAGCTAATGGGCTTGACGGCTGAGTCTTGGTTGATTGAGGTTAAGTCCTTGTTCTGAAGAACAGCAACGGTCTGGTCCGACAGCGCCGTGATGTCTGTGGAAATCATGAGAGCGGACTTGAGCATGGCCCATAGAGCAAAATGGGTTGCCTGTTCGTCAAATGTCATGCCAGAGTTACCAACCTCGAGAAGATCAGCATCCGCAATATGGCCAGGACCTGAGAGGCTCCTGTGTGCGATGTGAATGGCTTGGTTGGAGATGCGATATACATTGCCCCAGCCTTCGGCGATATCATCTGAGAGGCGGAAGGAGGTAGATACGTTCTGAGTCCATTCCGCGGGACCTTCGAGGCCACTGGATGAGGAGTATGGAACACCCCACTGGCAAATTAGCATTCCAGGAATCCCAACCTTCTGCAGCTCAGTCCACATTTTGCCAAAACGAGTAATGAAGTCAGTCCGTGCATCCTTGGGGGCGTTGTTACTGGCACTATCAGCGTAGCAGTTGTCATCTAGATCATACCATCAGTAGGATGCTAACTGTTTGGCTTATTAGATACTCACATTTCAAATACTCCGTATTTAACGATTTGAAAAACGCGGCGTCGATAGCTTCGTGGCCCAAAGATCCTAGCACGGGCGATGGGTACTGGGGATCGCACATGCGCACACCAGCGTCGGAATACATAGTCCATTTCATGCCCTTGGACCTAGCCAAGTCGCTCAAAGGCTTAAGCCCATCCGGGAAGGCAGTGGAATCAATCTTCAACGCACCCGTGGTTGGGTCACGCTGTGTATCTCGAGAAGCCCAGCCACAATCGCTCTGGAAGAATTTGTAGCCAGCATCGACGAAGCCACGGCTGGAGAGAGCTTCAATGGCTGTGGCGATGGTCTTGTTGTTGGGGCTGCATGAAACCTGATTGTATGAGTTCCAGCCCATAACGGGAGTAGACTGGAAGGATTGACCAGAAGCCAGAGCGGGTATGGCGGCAACCGCCAGGATTGAAGGAAGGGACTTCATTGGGCTGATACGCAAGTTGGTCTGCTAAGTGGCGGAAGAAGTGTGTATAGAAAAGTTCTTCTGAAAGGCTGATTTGATGAGATTTCAAAACTCTCAAGGCCTGCTATTTATGCTTTAAAACTTCAGTCTCGTACATCCAGCAAGATATATCAGTAGCTCAGCGCATTCATCTAGTACCAGCACCGCAATCGGGCCGTTTTGTTTCTTTCGCAGCATGCCCATACTTATTGGATCTGTTATAACATGAAGCAGGGTATCTGCATACATTGGCTGAAGATCCCCCGTGGGGAAAAATCACGGGCCGCAGACTCGTTCCATTCCATGATGATCTGCGCCCCGGCCTCTTAGCATTGTGTGCGGCTAATTGAACATGGACGCTGCAGGTTTCGAACTGGGGATCCATTAGTGCGGTTGTCAACACAATTGCCTCTAGAAAGATGGGTTGAACTTTATGTATGCGAAAACCCAACTCATTGGCGCGCTTTCGAGTCTTGCTAAAGGTAGTGTTGTTTAAGATGATGGACCTGTCAACTCATACTTACATCATGTGTCTTGACTCTCTGAATGCATTCTTGGAGATTGCCATTGGAGAGATATGCCCTTCAACGCAGTGATAGAGATGAGGGTTTAGGGTAGTAATTGTGTTCACACGCATTCAGTCGACCCTGGACTTTGGGAAGTGGTCCAAGCGCACCTAGGATCCCTGTCACACGCGTCGTGTCGGGATAAGTTTCGGGAGGTAAAGGGATCACAAACACCAAAAAGACAAAACACAAGCAGGGCTATTTAGCCATGCAAAAAGGCAATAGAGGGTTTTGGGAAATGTACTGCCAAGACTTCAGTCCCGGAATACGGCAACGCACGGGAATAGACACGCGATGACAGGGTCTCCGGCTATCGATGCCGTGGAAAATACCCCAACGGCGCTAGAATGCAGCCTGGAGAAGGAGAAGCTACATGCTGATAGGGGCGTCTAACACTAGCGCAAATCTAGTCGCGGTTGATCTCTTGAAGCTTATCCCTAAACGGAGTCTCAACCCCGTGGAGTTACCCCCAATACCCCATTCTTGACCCCATTGACTCCGTTCCCCCTCATAACGCTAGAATCGAGTCTGGAGAAAGTACAGATAATACGGCCGAGATACCACCGTTTTATCCGCGATGCCAAGCTCCCATAGGCGCGTCTAAGACGAGGGTTTATCACCTTGTCACACTCCATCATTGGATTCTCGGATTGCCTTTTCTCGGGCTGGGAGAGAATCTGCAGATCAGCATATAATGAGACCACAGCCGACCCGTTTCTGACCATCATTAGACTTCTGAGACACAGCTCTCTTAACCCCCTTCATTATCTCTTATTCTCATCGTTGTATCAACAGCCAAAATGGGTATCTCTGAAAAGGAGGAGCCAGTCTCGGCTGCTGAGATTGAGACTCAGAAGCATACCATCAATCACCAGGCAGATCTCGATCACAAGGCTGAAATCGCCCAGTTCAAAGGCGATGCCATCGAGGCTGAAAATGCCGAGTTCAACATGGGCGTCCTTGAGGCCGTCCGTGCCTATCCAATGGCTACGCTCTGGGCTTTCATCATGTCATGCACCATTGTAAGTTCTCCCCCATGGACCCTGTCCATCCCTTCCAAGCTGACAATAGCAGATCATGGAGTCGTACTGTGTCTTCCTGATGGGAAACTTCATCGCCCTCCCCAAGTTCGCACAGGACTACGGTGTCTACAGCGCAAATGTCAACAAGTATGTCATCACTGGTCCGTGGCAGTCTGCCCTTCAGTGCTGCGGTCCCGTAGGTGCTCTTATTGGCGTGACTATTGCTGGCCCGATTACTAGTCGCATCGGGTACCGCTGGGCTACTATCGGAGGCCTGATGCTTCTCAATGCTTTTATCTTCGTTTTCTTTTTTGCCAATTCGCTTTCTGTTATGGTAGCTGCCCAGGTACTTGAGGGTATTCCATGGGGTATCTTCATCGCCAATGCCCCTGCGTATTGCAGTGAAATTGTCCCCATGAGACTGCGTGCTCCTGCAACCCAGATGTTGCAAATGTTCTGGGCTATCGGTTCTATCATCGTTAACGGCGTCGCATATCATTACAACGGACTCGACGAGCAGGCAGCGTACAGGTACGTACTATATCCCCTTGCAGTTTGAACTTACAAGTGAGGATTCATTCTGACAATTCATGTCTTTCAGGGTCCCCATTGCTCTTCAGTGGATGTTTCCGACGCCCCTTGCTATCCTGATCTTCCTCGCCCCCGAATCTCCATGGTGGCTCACCCGTCGCGGCCGATACGAAGATGCCGTCAAGGCCGTCGCCCGCCTTGGTCGCAGCACTGTGGTCAAGAACCATGAGGAGTCTGTTGCTATGATGCGTCGAACTATCGAGCTCGAAAAGTCCGAGAAGGAACCTAGCTACCTCGAGCTTTTCAAGGGAACCGATCGTTACCGAACCCTTATTGTGTGCGGTGTATATGCTGCCCAGAACTTGACAGGCAATCTAATTGCCAACCAGGCCACATATTTCTTCGAGCGTACGTATCCTTTCTTTGCTTCCCCAATTGGAAAAACCATGTCATTTACTGATGCATTTGGTAGAGGCTGGCATGACCACAAACACTGCTTTTGCCCTCGGACTTATTACCTCTGCTCTGCAGATGATCTTTGTTATGCTGTCCTGGGTTCTGACTACCTACATTGGCCGACGCACCATCTACGTCTGGGGTTCATTCATTAACGTCTTGTTCCTCCTTGCCCTAGGTGTTGCAGGCAGTGTTGGGAAGAGCAATGCAGCCTCATTGGCCCAGGCCTCCTTGGGTCTAATCGTATCTGTTCTCTTCACACTTGGCCCAGCTCCTGTTTCATACGCCATCATCGGCGAGACATCCGCCATCCGCCTCAGGCCTCTTACAACGGGTATCGGCCGTGCCAGTTACTACCTGGTTAATATTCCCTGCATCTTCTTGTCGAGCTATATGCTTAATCCCAAGGTATATCCATTGTGCTCTTGCCTGCATTTACTTAAAACTAATACTTGCCTGTAGGAAGCTGACCTCGGCGGAAGATGTGGCTATGTTTGGGCTGGAACAGGCTTCGTGTGCTTCCTCATGTCATGGATCTGGCTGCCTGAGTTCAAGGGTCGCTCGTACCGTGAGATTGATATCCTGTTCAACCGTCGCGTCCAGGCACGCAAGTGGTCCAAGACTGTTATTGACCCCAACGATGATGAGTAGATGCTTCTAGGATAGAAGAATAGGGGCCCACGATATAGTTTAATTATCTTGATATAGTTATACTAGATTGATTATCTTCTTGCAGTTTCTGTTTCCGTATACCATGCCACCTAGTCCCAGATCACTGATATCCACAGAGCATAGTCTCCTTAATTCATGCTATCCATTCATATCCTAAGACCTTCTGGACTCATTCCGTTGTGCTATTGTGCTATCTTGAGCTTGGCGAGTAGAACAGCATTTAAATCCTCTGCAGTAACGCAATCACTGAAAAACCTTATTATCAACTCTCCTAGCTCCCTCGATATCACTTCCAGCTCTCAATATCACTCATGTTGCCCATGATGCTGCCAAGCTCCTTATCGGCAGTCCCCCACTCCTCCTCGATGACCTTAGATACCCATGGACCCCTAGGCTTTAGCTTGAACTTGAACGGCTTGGGCTCCGTCATAAACCAGACAACCTCCATCTCCATCTCATCTACCTCTTCATCAGGCTCGAAGTCAAACGCCCAGATCATCGTTACAACCTGGGCAAAGGTACCGTCTACGGCGACACGTTTTCCAAGACAGCTTCGCCGACCGTGACCGAATACTGGCAACGGGAGTGAGGTCCTCAGTTCTCCTTGGTTCTTAATGTCTGTGGCCATGCTTTCACCATCTAGCCATCTTTCGGGAATGAATTCGTCTAGGCCGCCAAGTGACTGGTCAAAGACAGCTTCGTCTCGACCGATAGACCAAGCATTCGTCAAGACCATTGCATTCTTGACGATGCTGATACCATTAAAGTAGTCTTGTTTGTCTGCCCGACGAGGCACACCTCCTGGGGAGATAGGTCGCCAACGCAAAAGCTCAGATATGATGGCATCAATGTAACTGAGGGAGGATCTGTCCGAGAAGCGAGGGAGTCGATCCCGTCCAACAACAGCATCCAGTAGGTCATGCGCTCGCTTCATAAAGCTTTTGTTGCCCGTTGTTGCAGCGACGAACAACCAGAGTATTGTGCGAGTGCTAGTCTCTATACCACCTTGAACACTTGTCGCAAGCGTGAAAGCGAGATCAATGTCGGAAATCGGCTCTTTGGCGTATTTCGCTGCAAGGGAGCGTGCTTGTTTGGTTGCGTTCCATCCGGGATTGTCATCACCAAGGCTTAACAAGTGCAGATTGAGGTCTTTCTGCTCTTTGAATAACTCAGCTGCAGATTTGTGCCATAGTGAAATTACTGCTGGGAGATTGGCAAGGAACGGGAAGATATCGGGTAGGCCAGGCTTCGACGCATACGAGGTGACCTTAGCCTGTGTCTCACGGACCCGTTGGTAAAGTGAATCATCGAGGGTGGGAACCCGAACGCCATAGTGCAACGCGAGAATGATACTTGCTTGTGCGCGTTCGAGGAAAGGGAAGACGTCGTCGCTGGCAATAACTAATGATTTTTGTTCGCTTAGTTCGACAAGGTTCTTGACGAGCTGCTTGGCTTCGAGTTCCATGACTGGCTGATAGCGCGGAGCAGCGATACCACCGAGCGACGGAGACAAGATGCGATGATGAAGTTTCAAATGCGCATCCATGTCATGCATCAGCGTGAACCGTGACTTTCCTGGCCCAGCGCCTGTAATCATCTCCATGCCCACGGACCTTGGACGATTGCTATACCAAGCGCCCCTCTTGCCCAGTAGCTCTGTCGCTGCCTCGGCTGTATTGATAACAACAACTGGCACTATACCGAACAGTTTCGACGTTGCGATAGCCCCAGTCTCTTTCACCCAATCATCCCATCGCAGGAGTGGCCTCTCGATCGGTGAGCTGTGGATGTCGCCAATGATGGGCAGTTTGAGGGGCCTCTTCCTGTATTTCCTAGTTGGCGACGACAAGTAAAATAGCGCTGCACCGACCGCAATTCCGAGCACCAAAAGTGATGTTGAAGGAACTGCCATATTGACTGGTGATTAATGTTTGTCTAAAGTTGCCAGCAATACTCGCCAGGATCTTAAACCTCACAGGCCAAGACCATCCCCGCACGGGGTTACTTCCAGATTCAGGTATCCTCCGCAAATATCATTATCAGCTTGCATTGTGCTGTCTAATCCGATAAGACGTCTACTCCAGTAGTCGAGGCATGATTGGGAAGAGAATTGTTACGTCATCTGGGCTCTGTAGTGAAGCCAAGACAACCGGCCTTTACAGACTGCGTTGTTTTCGACTGGCAGAGTCTGAAAAGCTGGGTCGAAGAGATAATACCAGAGAATTGATTGTCGTCGGCACACCAAGCTGCATGTGACAGCGCTATGACGGTAGACCCGTGATTGTTTTCGAGAAGCGAGAACCGTGCTGTTGACGCTTGGGTGCATTACTGCTTCACCTGAATAATGGTGCACGGGCATACAGCAACTGATTCTACTAGAAAAATTCGTTACACCTTCTTCTTCTAGAGACATACTCCACTGTCGTCGTCCTGAATAGTGATATGAATATATTTTTGAAACATCCTGGCTGTTGATCATTACAGCTGAACCTGACAGTCCTGACTCTCAAGGTAAGGAGCCTTGCTGATTGGGAATAGTCATAGAAACATGTCCAAGCACCGCGTTTCAGAACACGGTTTCTCAGGACACGCATCTAAGTATAGGGCGACGCTAAAAGTATTCTGGAAGAGCAGTCTCTTCGAGCATGTGAGATTCTGCATCGATTGGACTCTGAAATATATATATGGGCGTGATGTCTAACAATTAGTTACCAGCATCCTCATAGTCATCTCGTTTCTTCATCGCTCGTTACCTCTTTCAACATGTTGACCGCCTTGTTTCTGTCTGCCCTGGCCTGGAGCCGAATGGCAAATGCCCATGGAACCATCACCAGAGTGGTTGGCGCAAATGGTGTTGTTATGCCCGGGCTTACCAGTAAGTACATTTCTAGAACCTTGGAACCGGTGCTAACAGCTAGCAGTCCTTGATGGAACACCTCGGTCTTCAACCTCTGCTGCTTCCGGAGCCCAGGTTGATACCAGCGTAATCCGTGACCCCGAACTTGCTACTAGCAAGGCCTCTGCACTTGGTCGAACTAGTAAAGGCCCAGTTGACGGCACCCGCGTCATCAAGGCGTTCATGAATGGCCTCAAGGGCCGGTCCCTTGCTGACACTATCCTTGGGGGAGCTGAAGAAGGTACAGTGGCATGGCAAGCAACGAATGATTGTTGACAGCTGACACTCTATAGCGACGAGAGAAGCCGTATCCTTTGTTACCGGTAACGCTGGAGCAGTTGTAAATGGTGCGTTTCTGTGAATATGCTCTTTTTCGATTTTCAAGCAACTGACCTATCTCAGGCGTGCAAGACGGGATTGAAAGCTCCCCAGTTGGTGGTTTGGCCCTAGGTATGTCGGCAGAAGTAGTTGGCAACGTGAATTATATGCTGATCGACAGTAGGAGTTGAGCATGGAGTCAATGGTCTTTTGGATGACTTCTTCCAAACCGCAAAAGGCGTGCCCTCTCCTCGTGGATACATCGAAGACGGCGTCCAGAATTCTACTGGAGTTGGCGCTAAGTCCGGGCTGCCTACCACTGCATCCGACGGAACTCTCAAGCTCATCTACCATCAGGTTCGTGGCAATGACCTTCATTTACGATTCATATTGACTCTTTACCTTTCAGGTCAACGAGGACGGTGCTGGTCCCTTGCTCGTAGACATAGACTTCACTTCAGGAGGGACTGACCCGAAAGCTTTTAAGTCCGCTGAAGTGGTTCAGAACATCATTGGCGTATTGGGCTTTTCGACCGTAAGCTCGACTGACTTTCCGGTCGTTGTGAAAGTGCCTACTGGACAGGTTTGCACTGGGAAGGTAGCTGGAGTTTCTGGGGTTTGTATTGCAAGGGTACGAAACAGTGCTACTGCTGGTCCCTTTGGAGGCGCTGGTGCATTCACTCATAACCCAGAGGCTGTAAAGGGGAAGAAGACCAGCGCAAAGTTCCGCCACCGCCATGTCTAATCTGCCAGGTTGGCGTGCTCTGGGACTCCCTCGTGCTATGTCCTTGTGGCCAGCTTCTTGAAAAGGCTGAACCCATCAAGAAACCTATAATTATACATTTCTAGTTATTTTCTATACTACAGCATATTCATACTCAAGTATTAACAGCAGGAACGGGGCATGTTCCTGTTTTTGACTCTTAGTAGCAAACGCGAAACGGGGCCACGCCGATGGAGCTTGTGGCAACTGAAGCTTTAGAAAGAGCTTCCTGAATCACAGCGCCAGCGAGGACGGTTTTCCCACCACCGGGTAGGCCTTTAAGCCAAAGACAAGATCCCGAATTGGAGAACCATTGTTGCAGATCACCCGATTCAAGAAGCCAGGTACCAGTTGTTGGCGGCCTCCACATGATGCTCTGGTCTAGATTGCTTTGCGGGTTGCTGTCGGGGCTTATAAAAAAACCCAAGATCGTTCTCTTTTGGTTGTCGAGTAAAGTGCGAGTCCCAACTTCAGCCTTTTCTAGCGTATTCCTCTGCACCTTATGTGTCTCGTCATGATGCTTAGCCTGCTTTGATAGTAGTAGCTGAAGTTGACGCATCGTATCGGCCGATGCGGCAAGGGAAATGGTCTCTTTATATAGTGAGATATCTGCAAGTGGGTATTTAGTTTCGGATACTGAGAAGGGCCATTTCAATTTTTGCTCTAGACCTTGCCAGTTCAAAGGGTTGTTGAAGTCATTCACTGCCTTTGTGATTCTTTTTTGTATTGTCTCAAATGTACGCTCGTATTGCGCAAGGTGTTCCACTTTCAAGGCGGACTCGAAGACCTGACCTTGGGCTTCGAGATCGCAAGCGAGTGCGTGTAGCTTCCGCATAACGGTTGAGAATGAATTGATCTCCTAGTTTAGGCGATGTACTTCATCCTCCGCGCCTGACGCGGTTCGACTGAACATGAAGGTATAGCGAAATACAGCGTCTGCAAGGCTGATGATGCCAGCGATGCTAGCAGCGATTAAGAGAGGGTCGGCCATAGTAGCTGTAATGGACCACTAGGAGCCAGAAATAAAGCACTCGAGATAAAAGAGAAAAATTAAGGTTACTAGTCAGCCTTAACAGGTAAGCGCTGGGTTATAAAGAAATAGCTAACTTGCCCTATAAGTATAATAAGTAATATAAGAAGTTACATTAATAGAAGCTATATTAAGTATATATATATCTTTATAGTAAGTAAGACTTAATTATATTATAATTAACTAGTATTATTAAATACTATATAGTAAGCTTTTTAAATAATATATTTACTTTAATTAATAAAATATTTAAGTAATATATTATTAAGCTTATTAGCTTTAAATAGCTTTATTGTTATTAAATTAATATAAGTAACTTTATTAATATAATATTAAGTTATTTTAATAATCTAGTTTTTAGCTTATTATTTTTATATAAAATACTTTAAAATTTACTATAAAGGACTTATAATATTTTTCTTTTATATTAATTTTTATTTCTATTACTTTAATTTTTATTTAAA